>JAQFXP010003922.1:0-11551 GCA_034693685.1 Belba bartosi | reverse complement strand
GGACCAAATGCTAGGGGGGGGATAAATGCCAATTTTCAAAATCAGGGGGGGATTTTTGGCTGATCCCCCCTTCACAACCCCTGGTCAAAATCAAACAAAATTTTCGGATAAATTTTGGATATTTCGGATACATCTTTCAGATCCGACCCAAACCAATCATAATTTTTTTAGTCAAATACAATTGGTTTGAGTCTCTAATTAGTAATTACTACTTCTCTCTCTATTTCTATTTCATAACTTTAAAACTTCGTTAAATATCAAAATTAATTTCAATTTCAATTGGGTATTAACTAATAAAACTTATTTTTCATTAAACTTATTGTTTTAAAAATAATTAAAAAATAATAGAAACTATACCTGAGAGCCATCGGCTCCCTGTGCTTCGGGTAGAACTTCATTGTCGAAAGGGGTAACGACAGTGACTTCAGTTGTGTTTTGCGAAACATTCACCTGTTGTGGGGTTTCCCGAATGGGAGAGAATATGTCGGGAAGTTGAAGGTACCTGGGCACAACGACGGGCGCGTCCACATAACCGGCTATATATCTGGAAACCCGATCCAGAATTTCACGAAAACGTGACTCAGAGTCTTGGATTCTACCGATTCCCGAATGACTTCCCACACCTTTGGTCATAAATTTTATTTAAATTAAATTAAGTTTTAAATTAAATTTACCGCAAAGATCGACATAAATAATTGAGCTCATTATGACTGCCATCGCTCCCGGTGGTGGCCAAGGAGTGAACTCCATAATGATCGGCAAAATTGGTTTATGTAAAACATCGGCTAAAGTCACTTCACGGCTACACATCGGAGACGCGGCATAGCGTGGCGTTAGACAACTGAAACATTGATAACATTTATATTCCGATATATTTAATCGATAATTGATATAATCGACAGCACATTCATAGGAGTATTTGTTTTAATTAATTAAAAACAATTATTCCTATGAATGTGTATATTAGTTCCGATCGATTTGACTTATATTTGTATGAATACCACAAAACAACTTTCGCTCTACTGATCCCATCATAGATTTTGCCGTAAAGTGAATCTCCGGCGCCCATAGATCTGGTCGTATAAAGGGTTTATGTTTTTGATTTCAAACGATTTAAATGTATTTATAATAAAATTAATTTTTAAAAATAAAATAGAAATAAATTTAGAAGATTTGAAACCTTGTGTCCATCCAACAAGGAAAACCAGCTAGTTCCAATTTTCTTCTTAATTCTTAAAAACAGATAAAAATTGTTAGACTCAGAGCACAGAGCAGTGAAGTAGTGAATAGTGCCGTTCCATACCGGACACCTGTGCCTGAGAGTCCCTTTGGTAGCTTATGAAGACTGGAGGGGCAGAGCCTTCAGGTTCTAAGTCATACTCAATGAGAGCTGCGATGTCTTCTCTGGAGATCATTCTCAGACACGAGAGAAGAACATCAATGCAATAACGAGTTCGACCGTTGGTCTCATACCAGTCCCTAAGTAATGCAAGACAGGGCGCGATGTCATCGATAAACTTTGCGATATCCCGATCAGTATAACCCAAACGCTTAGCCAAAGCCATCCAATCTCTGTTGGGATGATTGGGTGCCAATAGTTTGGCCGCTTCTCTCATCCAAACCGGTTCGACTTGGAATATATGGTCCCAACCGTTCTCTCTGTTCTGGGGTAAGGCATCACTGCTCGTCTCATCCGCTAATACATTGACGAAAGTTTAAAATTGAATTAATTAATCGAAATGAGGACTCACTGCCGGAGTTGAAGGGCACGTGAGGAAAGTACCGCTGAATGAATATAGTCCTGACCTGTCGGCTGAATTTGCACTCGACCACCTGTTGACACGACAACAGAACAACAGGACAAGAGGACAACATCAGATGCAATGTATGTTTATTATATTTTTTGTTAATCACTAAAAATGTTATACTTTTTTGGTGAGACATTCGTTGAGAGGAAGAAAATGAAGACATTCGACATCATTGCAACCATCGATCTTATGAGGTTCGCAGGTGACGTCGCACGGGCAGGGCACCACCAGCTTGAAGTTGAGGCGCCGGTAGAATGAGTTGCGCAGGTTTTCCAATTCGGTTTCGATCAGGTGTTGGACCTTCGCTCAGATTTCAAACCAAAGTCAGGACTTATTTATATTAATTTAAATAATTTAAATGAAATAACTTTTGTAAACCTTAACGCAAACATTAGCTGTCGGTCCGATTAGAAAGTTCTCGATTTGATCGCTCTGTAGTTCATCGAATATTTTGATAATCATTAGAAAAATACGATTAAATTTAAGGCAAATCTTGAGTAGTATGTCGTGATCGAAGTCTACAGCTATCCTTCCCTCAGAGTTATACATTTCAGGCCTTCGACCCCAACCCTGATTCCATGACCAACGGCTAAGTCGTACCAGTAATCGAGAAAATAAACCCTTTCAGCAATAATTTGATTTTAAATAATAAATAATTTGTTGAAAATTTTAAAACTATTAAACAAAATAACAGTCGAGACTCACAACCGGCAGATGATTAAAATCTATAACCAATTGAAACGATGAGTCTTGAAACGAGTCACCCGTTTGCGGATTCAATGGTTCGTTATCCGGAACCGCTCTTGTAATCCACGGAAAGAAATACAATTTAGGCATTGATGTGTTGGCCGTAACGTCCGGTGCGTCTTCGATCTGAATATATGGACGCAATTCGACTAAAAATAATTCAATTTAACCGATTAATAATTAAACATTGATTTTACTAATCAAATCGAATAATTGACAAGAACATTTAAAATTAGGGCTTCGGATGGGAGAATTAGGTTAAAATTCTCATGATTTTGAAAATTGGCATTTATTCCCCCTAGCATTTGGTTTGCAAAAAATACACCTTTAACGTGCACCTTTTAGGTTTTTTGGCCAAGATTAAACATTTCCCCTTAAATTTGTGCTAAATTTGGTTTGAATCCAGTTAAATTTAGTTAAATTGCATCATTATTATATAGGTTTATTTAATCCCTTCCCTAGTCTTCCCTAGATTTTTAGGCAAATTTATTTCAAAAATCTCTTTTTTGATCCAACTCATGAATCGGCTCACTATAGGAAGCCCTGTTTTAGATCCACAGTACATACTGTAGTTATGAAACAAAATGCGTTATCACTGCAATTAAATTTTTTTTATTTCAGCAAATTGATTTTTCAATTTTAAACAATTATTACTAAATTTAACTAAATTCTTATTTATTATTAGGGCCCTTCAAACGTTCCTAAAAATAATATGCGCGGCAAAAGTCGGGAGAATAAAAAATATAGAAACAAATAATAACTTAAAATTTTTATTTAAAATACAATTAATAAAAATTTTTATAATCTCATTTTAATTAAATACAAATTTTTAAAATTAATTATAATGAACAACTAAATATTTAGTAGATTATTTTCTGTAAATTTATTTTTATTATTATATAAATAAGTTTTAATTTTTGAAAATGATCTCTCCATGTTAACTGTTGTAATTGGTGAGTAGATATAATTAATATTTAATAAAGATGTAAATTTATTTTGTAAATAAATTTCTAATCAATTATTTTCAATTTAAAATTTAAATAACAATTTTTGCTTTCAATCACTTTAGACAAAATAATTAAATTTAAAATATTAGTAAAATACTTTATATGATAAACAAACAATAAAATGTACTGCTTATCATATCATAAGACTTTTGGAATTTGTGTTATCTGAACGCAGGTGTTTGTAAATAACCGATTAGTATATGTTCAATCAATAGTTTGTGTTTTATTTTAATGTATATTTGTCTTTCAAAAAGTTGTAAAATTTTAATTTATATATTTTAAAAAATGATTTTTATATAAATTAATATTTTCGGTATTTTATATATTTTGTTCTGTATTTTGATACTCCCGACTTTTGCCGCGCATATTATATTTTGGAACGTTTGAAGGGGCCTATTTATTATTGTAATTTAAATTATATTGAAATATATTTGACTAGCCATATTCTAATTATTTAATATAAATAAATTATTTATCGCTTAATAATCTGTTGTTTAAAGTTTTGACGTAAAAATAAAATTAAATGATAAAGATTAAGTTTAATAGAAATAAAGTTAATTAAAAATTTTTAAACCAAATCAATTTGCCAAGATCAAATTGTTTGACTACAATTTTGTAGTTAAATAACAAAGTTTTAGAAAGTCAGTCAATTCAGAGAGAAATGATCTGAAAGGGACGGTATTTTGAAAACCTATATAATTATGATAAAATTTAATTTAATTTAAATATATTTAAACTTGATTTATAGTCAATTTAGTTAATTTTACTGAATTAAAAATATATTCAGCATTATCTAGAAAAATTTTTCTAATTTTGACTGAAAAACTATAAAATTTGCCGGGAAAAATAAAATAAACCACCTTTTTACTAATCAAATGTAGGGGAATAAATGCCATTTTTTAATCAGAGGAATATTTTAGTTATTCCCTTTTTATTTAATAAAAAATTTTGCTGAAATATGTTTAATAAAATTTACAGTATATGATGAAAACCAGTATTAACTTACAAATTATATCTAATTTTTCGAGACATCCCAAAAGTATAAACTTCTGTTCGGCGTATTCAGCCCAGACATCATTTATAATATTTTCGCTAAAATTAAGGTTTAATTGTATTATTAAAACTTAAACAATATTCTAAATTAAATTAAGATTTTAAATACATTTTCAAAGAAATGTATTTATAGATTTTATCTGAGAACCCCTTCCCCACCCCCACGGTTTGTTTATTAGCAACGAAAGAAAATTATATTTTATTAGTAACAAGAAAAAAATTTATTAATAACGTAAAAAACTATGTTCTTTTAGTAACAACAGGAAGAAAAATGAATATATGATGAAAGTTAATAAAAAAAATTATTTGATGAATGACTGTTTACTCGAATAATTAGGTTTTGACTTATAATTGTAAAAACTGTCCGATAATCTGATGACGTCAGATGGTATAGAAAAATGAAAACAAATTATGATATGTAAAAACATATGGAGTTCTAAATTATAAAAAATTGATTTAAAACTATATATTGTTATTCCATATTCGACTTTCATACCAGACTTCCATACTCGACTATCAGTAATAAGTTGTCTGTAAACTTTGGAGTTTTTTCCGGAGTTTTCTATAAAGTAGTAACTAGTGAGTGAGTATGGGAATGTTTTGAGACTGAAATTTATTGAAGTTTTAAAACTTATATTCAATATTGTAAAATAGAAAAAATTAACTTCGAATATAGTAATGTGGAAAATACTAATGTCGAATAAAAGTAAAGTTGAAAATATTTCCGACATTACTATATTCGAAGTTAATTTTTTTTAAATTTTATTATATTTAATATAAGTTTTAAAATTTCAATAAATTTCAGTCTCAAAGCATTACTAGTTACCAAATTTACTTTATAGAAAACTCCGGAAAAAACTTCAAAGTTCACAGCCAAGTAATAATTAAGCCGGTGACAAAAGAGGATTTTTGTAATCATGGTACTCTACGAGACGATTTAATAATTATAACTGATTTAATATAAATACTATATAAAAAAATGTAAAATAGCAAAATCAAAAATAATAAAGTTGAAGATTGTAGTTGAAAATAGTAATCAAAATTATAAAATGTTAAAAATTTAAATTTATTAAATTATTTTAGTAATGTTTGATATTATTTTTGACTTTATTAATTTTAATTATTTTATTTTCAAAAAAGTTGTCTGTAAATTGATAAAGTCGCCTATTTTTTAAAATAATTTTATTCGTGATAAAAGCATATGATATGATAGAAAAATATGCAAAAATTATTATTCTAACTTTAATTTTTTAAAAGTTATGCGCATTCAAAAATACGATATCTTCTTACAGTTTATGAATTTCAAACTTAATTTGCAGACAAACTAAATAAGATATTTTAATTATTTTTTTACTAACACACACAAATATTAAAGTAAAATTGAAAATTGAATAAAATATATATATATAGAAACAATTTTATTGTGACAGAAAATAATGTTTAAAATATATAAACATAATTTTCGTTTTATTAGCAAAACGATTACAGATTTTTGTTTAATCTATTTAATTACATATTATAAGTAATAATAAATAAATTAAACAAAAATCTGTAATTGTTTTGCTAATAAAACGAAAATTATGTTTATATATTTTAAACATCATTTCCAGTCACAATAAAATTGTTTCTATATATATATTATTCAAATTTCAATTTTACTTTAATATATGTCTGTGATAGTAAAAAAATAATTTTAATAACTTTTTTAGTTTGCCTGTAAATTAAGTTTGAAATTCATAAACTGTAAGAAGATATTGTATTTTTGAATGGAAATAATTTTTTAAATATTAAAGTTAAACAGAGAATTTTTGCATATTTTCCTATCATATCATATGCTTTTATCATGATTAAAATTATTTTAAAATATAAGCAACTTTATCAATCTACAGACAACTTTACTATTTTCGAATTTATTATTTCAGACTATCAATGTAATTTTGATAGCTTTAATGTAGCAGGCTTGTGCTTTGGATGCCGGTCGAATGCCAGAGCGAATGTAGTATATGTTGTGTTATAAACTGAGTTTATTTTCACTTAAATTTAAAATTATATTTTAAATGTCAAAAATAAGTTGTAAGCATTGAAAAGTTATAAGAAAAAAGATTTTATTTTGAGCAAAACTAAAAAACAACCCCGGAACTTATCTGAACTCAAATCAACTCATGGATTAATTTTTAATAATAGATAAAACTTCTTTGATTTTTTAAAAACAATTTACAGATTAACTTTTACAGAGTTGTTTATATTAAAGTATTGTACAATACTATCATAATTAGTAATTATTAATGAAATAAATATTAAAATATTGTCAAACAAAAATTATACTAGTTAAACTAATAGTAATGACAAAAATATTTAACTTGTTACAATTAATCATTTCTAAAACAAAACAAATAATATTTATAGTAAATTGCTTGTGAATTAATTTTAGTTAAGATAAATTTCTGTACGTTTTATGTTACTTTGCCCAATTTTACCTCGATTTAAAATCTTGCTGGACAGTATATGAGATTATAACTTTATACAAATTAAAATTAAGATTAGACTAAAACTTGTATTGAGAGTAGAGATTGATTGATTAGGCAAAAATCCCCATGATTTTGAAAATTAACATTTATCCCCCTAGCATTTGGTCCGTGAAAAAGTACCCACTAGACTTTTTGTTTTTTGATTAACATTGAGAAATTGTTCCTAAATTTATTTTAAATTCAGTTTAATTCCAGTTAAATCAGGTAAATTTTATCGTAAATATTTGAGTTTTTAATTTGAGTTCTATTTTGTCAGAATTTTAATTTAATAGCAAAATTTGTGATTACTTTAGAATTTCAGGAACAGTACATATAATTAGCCTTAAAGAATTATTGTTTCTAATGTCACAAAAACAGTTACAAATTTTATTAAAGCTGTAAACGAGTAACCGGTTCTCATAGTAAGTGCTGTACAATAATCAAAACATTACAGAATAAAATTGAAAAACTAAAAATCAAAAGTTCTAAAATTGTACAAAATTTACTTGAATTCAATTAAAAACAATCGTGCAAGATGATTTTTTAACTTTAATATAATTAATCAAAAACTGTATTATGTATTAAAACGGCATGCCAATTATATTAGAATTATAAAATCTATCTTAAAATTTCGTATTACAATTGGGAGCATTAAAAAATTTTTGAACTTTGCATATATTTCATAATAAAATTCTACTTGTTCATAATATAAGTTCATCAAAGCTTATTACTCACAGGTCAGAGTTACTCGGAATGATTACTATGGAGAAGTATAGACTGAAATGTCCCAAATTAATAAATCTAACAAGTCTGCCTCAGTCTGAATGCAAGTCTGGCCTGCTCGGGTGGTCCATACCTGACAATGCCGTAGAGAGCGTTGTCGTCCTCCGAAACCTTTACGAACGAACAGAGTTTGTAAACGCATTGGAGAAACCAATTCGGGTCTAATATAATGATTCCGCAGTCGTAGGCATTCTGAGAGTCGAAGAGTGAGAAGTAGCCGATGTGGTCGAGACAGAAGATCTTGCCCTGGTTGTGGTAGAAGTGAAGGGCCGCGTTCAGTGCGTCATACGACTGGAACGCATCGATGCGGGAACAGGAGAACTCGTGTAGTTGGTTGATGTCCGCGAAGTAAATGCCTCTTTGCTTAAGCTTCTCAACGATCTGTTCGAACTCCATCCAGGGCGCTGGGATGTCGAAGTTCACCAGTCGTTCCTTTACTACTATCTTCTCTATATTAGCCCTAAGTTGACGCAATAGAATCGGTTCGTCGTATGACATCTCATCACAATCTAACGCCAAATAGTCTTTATTTAAATGGTTTTTATACGTCTTTCCCTCTAAACTCGAATAGATTTTGTCGAACGACTCCTTAATTATCTGATCCCTTGTAATCGGTTCGACGTGAACTGAATTACGATGAGTTCCCACAAGAATGACCTGCGGCTGAAGTGTTGTTTGATATTCGCATTCGTCTTCTTTGTCGAGTTTGTCGTTTGGAGTCGGATATCGACCAACAGTTGAGTGAATGACAGTCAGCCAGTGATGGATTATGTTTAGAGTACTTAAGTCTCTCTTATGTAGCTCTGTCTGCAATACAACCAAACATAAGTTAATTAAATTAAATCTTACTAGTTTAATAATCTTGTCAATTTAAATGACAACAGATTTCAATTTTTACTTTTGCTCAAAATTATTCATGTGTATACCTGTAGGAGAGTTTGGTATGGCAACTTTTACAAATATACTGTATGTAGAAATATTTATTTGGAATTTATTTTATATAAAAACTTTGGATAGCAATATAAAAAGCATGTCTGTAGTTTGCCAATTATCAAGATAATTTAATGCCATTATAAACTATTTTAATATAATAGTAAAATGTAAAAAATTATTTTTTTAACTGAATTTAAAATCATTTCTCCTGCATTTTCCTGTCATTTCCCAACTTTTAGAGTAGATTTTTGAATTCTATACCCAATTATCTATGAATTAAAGTATTAATATGTTATTTTAAGTAACGACAAACAGATTAATAAATTATTCAACATTTTGTAGATTTCCTATTCTTATATATAAAAAATTTAAATTTTCAAAAATATTTTTTCACCTTTCCAATTTAAAATAAATTTTATATGTTTTACTGAATCTAGTATTTGTTAAAGATGTAAATTGTTCTAAATTAGATTAATTAATCTTAAAAAATAATTTTGATTGCCAAGGCCCTTTCAAAAGAAGAAAAGATCAGTTTAAAAAAGCCCTCCGATTTTTAAAAATTGACATTTATCCCTTTTTAGAATTTGGGTTGCGAAAAAATAACCCATTTCGAGGACAAACAAATTTTTTTGAAAATCTTAACCAAAATTAGGAATTTTGATAGTTTGTGCTAAACCTATTTTTAATTTAGTTAAATTAACTAAATTTAGCCTAAATCTGATTTAAATTTAGTTAAATTGAATTAAATTGTGTTAGAATTGTTATACTGTATATGATTTTTGAGCATTAAAATTATTTTTCCTCCTATAAGACCCCCATTAGGTTTTTGTCCAAAATCCAGTCGTCCCTGAATTGGTAGACTTTCTAAAACTCTGAATTTGGTTTTACTTCTAATTTATATACTTTAGTATAGGATAATTATTATAAGTTATAATTTATAAGGTACAAATTTGTTTTTATCTTTACTTTCCTTCCCATTCTTATATAACGGTTGAAATTCCTAATTTAAATTATAAATATATCAATATCTTACTATATTAATCGTATAGTTTTAAAAATATATTAATTTATTATTTAAAATAAAAACATCTTAAATAAAACAAATTTAAAAACAAATTGCAAACCACAAGAGTGTCATCTTTTGACAGTTCGAGAGGTGAGTCGAGGTCTTCGCTAATATCGATAACCAACACATAAACGGCATAAGCGCTAAAGAATAGCTGAAAGTATAGAAAAATTGATATTTAAGTTCAGAATTAAAGACGTAGTAAACTATTAGCCAAGGATTGGTTGAGTGATAAGGAGTATAGGCTAAAGGTAAAAGAACAAGGTCAGGTTTTAACCACATGACTTGTCACTTGTGAGACATGGATTTATGCAATTATTTATTTGTAAAAATAAACAAACCTGATGTAATAGGAAGTAAAGTGTATATCCGGTAAAATCCCAAATATTAAAAATAAATTTAAAAGAGTTTTCTTTCGGTGTTTTGTCACTATTTTTGCGCGACTTATCCAAATCAAGATTATTCTGATTTTTCAATAGATTCTCAACCATTATAGTCAGCTCTTCCGGCACTTCATTCTTAGAACATATAATTGAAAATAAAATATAAGAATTAAAGAATATAGACTAAAGACCAACCATTTCGCTAATTTGTTTAACTTCTTTCGAATAAGTTTTGCGTATTTTTCGCGTTGAAAATCGCAATACATTTTTCACTAATTCTTTTGACGACAATTTTGGAGCGCATTTTGGAGTCATTTCTTCCAACTGTTCCTTATTTATTAGATTTATTTCTTTAACTATATTTTGTGCCAAATTCTGGTAGAGTTCGCTTTCTGTCAAATCTTTAAAATTGATTTTCGTTGGATTTGTGTTTGGATTCAAAGCATTCGAACCAATCCAAAGGCCATCGCTTTTAGCCACACAAACGAGCGATGCGTCCAAACCTATCAATGAATTCTTATCTTCTAAACTATTCCTGCAATTAAATAATTTTATCCATTAAAATAAATTAGCATCTAATCAAATTATTGAGTTAGCAATTAAGTTTAACACTAAATTAGCAAATATGTAATAAGTGTTAGCAAGTGTAATTTTTTCTCACAATTAATTTATTTAATAAAGTTAACACAGAGTTAAGTTGTCTAAAGTATATTGAATCAAGATATTAAAGGCATTTATTCATATTCTCTAAATTCATTTTATAGCAATTGTTAATAAAGTGTGTTTTTTTCACTAATTTATTGTTAATTTACACAAAATTAAACTTAAAATATTGACTACTATTTTGTAAAAATGTGAAAATAGAGAAACAAATCAATGACTGGTTTGATCACATGTGTGTGAAAGTGAAAATAAATAATTGTGAAATTAACTAGATACTTTAACATAGGTCCCAAGGTTGAATTTTAAATATATGTGAAATTAAGCAGTTTGTGAAATTAAACAGTGTGGTTTTAGAAAGGTTTTACTGCATTTACTGTTTTTGAAGTTCAATGTTTTGCAATAAAACAAACTTTTAATTGGTTTAGTCGCATAAAAGTTATATTTATATCAATACTCATTACTAATGAGTCATTAGTCAGAGAGGCCCTATTTCAAAAATATATTTTTAAAAATCGAAGCGTTGTCTTTGTCTTGGTCATCTGATTAACTAATGTTCATTCGCATACATCGTGTGTTTATTTATATTTGATTTAATTCCACT
>JAQFXP010003921.1:0-11554 GCA_034693685.1 Belba bartosi | reverse complement strand
TTTTTATTTAATAAATACATTAAAAAATTTCAACATATTTTGAATTAATGTTTGAAAAATCCTTAAACTATATTCCATATAAAATTATGGACTACAAATATATCGGTAATTATACAGTAAATGCTAAATAGTGTTACGAATTTCACCTCAAGTTTACACAAATCTCATACTAATAACAATCGTTAAGAGTTTGAGGAATTCGAGTAATTATTTGCGTTAATAAGACTTTAGTTTTAATGTTATATTTAGACAAATAGTTGAAATATTTTGCTATGATGATTAATCCAAAATTCTATTTATCAATTTATAAATATATAAATACAGTAGCAATCATATTATTTTTTATCAGGGTGATTTTATTTATTTTTAATTGTTTAAATGTTTATATAACTTAATTCTAATTTATAAATTGATTTTTCGTGTTTATTTCAATCGATTAAAAAAATCAGCTAGCTATTAGACTATTAAACAGGACTATTGAACTTTAATAGGCAATTTAAAAATGTTTTCCAGCATAAGCAAGCTAAATTCGCACTATTGATAGCCTAGCAATCAACTGATAATCCGAATTAGATTCAAAAAACTTTTGTTTTTAGGCCTCATTCGAGCATTTAGTTAGAAGTTATCAAAACACTCGGTCGGGAATCGACTTATAATTCGATCGATTCCTACCAACAAAACTAATCACTCATTTATAATGAACTTCATTATAACACTAATGCAAAGCACCGATTCCTCTCTCCCTTTCCCTTATTCACGTAATTCGATTGCAATTTCGAGAAACTTCAATGTCTTTCGCAAACCTCTAAACACTTCTCATTAAATATTAAATTAAATGTTTGACTGCTTTAGGCATTGGAAGCGTTGTACAAAAATTACTACTTCTTAACGAAATTGATTGCCGTTTAGGATATATATTCCAAACAATTATTTTTATTTAACTTTACTTTACACTCATCTATACATTTCTGTATTTAGTTTTGTTTTAGACAACAATTTGTTTTATTTGATCATTTTTAGTCAAACAGTGAAAATGTTTGGAAATATTTTGCGAAAATAGTTAAGAATATAATTGTTTGACTATAAGTCACCCCTAAGATAGACCTCCCGTTTCACAATAGTTATCAGCTTTTTGTAGTTAACTTGAAATCTCGAGTCATTATTATGTCTATTATGTAAAGGAAATAACTTAACACAAAAATATGTATTTAATTCCTCTATTCTTTAGTTTTTAGTTTATTTTTTTGCTGCCGTTAGTAATGCATTGATTCTTATGTTGAAACCTATTATTAGTGCAGAAAAGTATTTACTAATACTTATTGTGTTATTAGACGGGAATTACGCTTTTTCTCATCAATTTATCTTTTTGTGACCAAATGTTTTGCCGATTTTCAAATGTTTGAGAAATTTCTTTCTCTTTCTTTACTAATAAATAGAGTGGAGTTTAATAATATATAATTTTGTGATAATATGTGCTAATAAGTGATAATATATTATGTTTTTGTCGGTTATAATGTATTTAATTCAAGTAAGCCAGTCAGTTTTACGGGGGGAGAAAGGGGGAGCAGAATTGTTCATGTTAAAATTACAAATAAGTATGTTGCTACAAAATATTTATTTTAATTTAAATAATTTAAATAATTTCATTAATTTTAATTAAAATTAAACTAAAATAACATCAATTGTATATTATGTTAGTTTTTATGTAAAAATATTTTCAAAAATATATTTGTGTTTTAAAATTGTTTTAGTCTATTGAGCCCACCCTTGGGGCCAAGCATTGAAATATAGACTGTATTCGAGTCAGTACTGCGAAAATTGGATAATTAGTAGTGAGAAGAGTCGGAGAATAAGAGAAAAACGTTTTCAAATTGTCTCTAATCTCGAAATTTCATCTCAATCTCGACGTACAGTACGTATTGAGAAAATTATCAGCTTTTGGTAAAACGTTTAAAATGCTAATACCTATCACTTAAAGCTAGAGCCAATTTGCGGTTCACTACAGTTTTGTGCTTGTTATGTTAAATCATAAATCAGAGGTGGCCAGGCTAATTTATACGGCACATTGTTTAAATTAAGTATAAGTTGGCAAGCTAAATGTATAGACAGGTATGTTGCCAATATATCTTATAGGCAATAGTTTAAAGTTTTTGTTTTTATTAAATGATATTTTTAATTATTTTATCTTTTTATATTAAATTATATTTTTAATAAAGTTCTCAATAATATACTGTATTTATACTGTATTGAGTAATATATTAATTAAAATCTTTTAATACATTTATTTAATACTTTATAAAAAAAAACTATTATTTTTAACAATAATTATCTTTTTAAGTGTTAAAAGAAATAAATAAAAATTTATTTATAAATTAATATTTAATTCGAAAATTCTTGTATATAATAGAATATAAATTAGAAGTAAAACAAATACTTATTAAAGATATAAAGATATCATTTCTAAGTGTAAGCAAGAATAAATTTCATAACAAAAGACAAAATTAAAATTTTTTTGCATTATTTTTATGGAATATAAATTTATGTTTAACTAAACATAAATAAACATTTCATAGTTTGTATGTTAATAATAAATTAACTAAACATTAAATAACACATTAACTTAATTGCTCAAGCACATTAATAGTTTATTTGACACGTTTTGTAGCGTTGTTTTATGCTTGCTAAAATTACACAATTGTTTTTATTAGCGTAAATATTTTGTAATATGTAATTAGTTTTATTTAATTTATATGTATGTAAAATAATTTAAAATTAAATAAATTTTTTTATTTAAATTTAATTTACATAATATAACAAATTTTATATTTTATTTGTTATTATAAATTTAAATTTAACATATTTAAATATCTTTTACACTGTAATATTAATTTTAAAAATAATTGCAAATTTACTAATTTGTAAAATACTATTAAAACTGTAACATATACTGTATTAATGTTTACAAAATTAATTTTCATACTATTTTTAACTTATTTATAACTATGATATTTAACTAAAAAATTTTAAGTGTTTTAAAAATATATATAATTGTCGTTATTTTACTTTAAATTAAATTAAGTTAAATATATATTAATCTAAGCTATAAATATAATATTTTTAAGAAAATTAAGCATAGAAATTTATATTATGTTTTTAATTAATTAAATATGCAAAAAAATTTGTTAATATATTGTAAATAAATATAAAATTATTAAATTAAACGAGACATAAAAATTAAATATTAGATTGATAGTTTTACTAAGAGTCTATTGCCATCTAGTGTTTTAAAATAAAATTACACTTTAAAAAAGCTAATGCTTTTAATTTTATTTTAAACTAGCAATCATAATTTTACAATTAAATAAAATTTAAATGGTGTTTAAATATAAATCTTTATTAAGTTATTTTTCTAAAAATATATTTAAAATAATATTAATTTATGATAGCTGGTGATATATAAATCTTGTAATATTTTAAACTTGTTTATTTGCTAGATAAATAATTTAAATGTTTTTCATTAATTATTTAGAGTTTGACAATTTTATTGCTATAAATTATAATTTTTATATATCTTTTAAATTTTATATAAAAACTTTATGTAAACAAAATGACATATTTCTGATTAATAGTTGCTTTTAATTTTATTAACTTGTTTAAAAATAGATTAAATTTGTAAAATTATGCTTTCAAGATAAACAATAAATAGTTACAAAATTTATTGTTTTAATTGATTAATAAATAATTTTTTAAAATTTACTTAATTCAAATGTAAAGTAAAATGCTTAATTTTATATTTTAAATATATATTAATTATTTATGACAATGTTTGTATTTAAGTTATAAATGTTTAATTTGTATAACCAATGTTTAAATATAAAAATACTTTAAAATGTTAATTTTTACAAATATATTAATTATTGTATTTTATTATTTAAAACTATAAATTACCATGATTAATAACTTGTAATTAATTTTGTAATCATATAATTTGTAAATAAATAATTTGTAAGCAAAACATTAAAAAATTTAAATATTATTTATTACTTTACACTTACATTCTAATTAAAATTCAAGATTTCATGCTAAAAATATTTTGTTATAGAGTACACAGAGTACAAATAAAAAATAAAATAAGATAGTTAAAATGAAATTATATTTTAATTAATAGTTTTGCTTAACAGACACTGAGAAGATTGACTGGTCTAGGAGAGGGGGATTAAATTTTTTTAATTTGCCCAAAAATCTATATAAATACAAACCATTTTAATTAAACTTAGTTTAAACTGAATTTAGCAGTAATTTAGTAAAAACTTATAATTCAAGCTAAAAACTTAAACATTTTGGCCAAAAAAGGCTTGCAAGTTATAAGAAATTATTTTTTAGCACACTTAATGTTAGAGAAAAAGTGGCATTGCCAATTAAAAATTAAGATAAATTTTTGATATTAACCCCCCTTCTCAATTTCTGCTGTAAAATAAGTTTAGCAAAAATATTAGTCATAAAAAGTACTGAAACACAAAAAAAATTCAATTGATTTTCTAACCTTGAAATCGAAATAAATTTTATGATTAATAGATTCGACATAAAAATCGCGATATTTTTTATGCTTTTAATTAAATCAAATTTTAAATCAATTTTGAAAACAATTTTTGTTTTTTTCCCAACTTTTTATGTTATTCTGTAGACAAGAAAATGCATTTTTGAATTACTTTAATAATCGGAATTTAGATTAAATTCATTTTTTCAATTTAGATAAATTTTGTTTGAGCTTGCTACATAGTCAATGAGGGTAAAACTGGTTTTTTAATTTAACTCTTCTTTTGGAAAACGCCTTTTCAAACGAGTTTCGACACTTGAAGTGAAAGTTCGGCTTTTTATTACTCTTTCAAATAGTTTCGAAAAGTTTTCTCAAATTTGTTTTCTATTCATTAGTTAATTGTAAAGTTGTATTGAATTTATTTTCAATAGTTTTTCGATTTATGACTTAATTTGTGATAAAAAGTTTTTGTATATTTTTGTTTCAAAAAATATTCTTTTTTTAATAATAATTTGTTTTATTTTGTTTTTTGTATTTATGTCTATATCAAGAAAATTTAAGTTTAAGTAATTTTTTGCTATTTATAGCAAATATTTTTACGAATTTTTGCGATAATAATAAAATTAAATTTTTAATTATAATGAAAACCATGAAAACGATTGAAAATTTTAAATAAATTTAATAAACGGTAAAATATTCGACAAATAATTTAAAAAATTGTAGAAATACTTAAAAACTACTCTTTTATTAAACAGTGTATGAAATACAACAACAAAAAAGTTTCAAATATTTTCTAAAAACTAGTTATTCGGTTCATCATTAATAAAGTGAAGAAAAAACTACTAATCAAATGGCAATGAAAATCAAGAATTTATTTATTTTTCGAAATTGATTTCAAAAAAGTTTACGTTTTAATGGATTCAATGGAAAACTTTTTAAACAGAAATTTCTAAAACACATAATCGGAAAATACTCCGAAAAACAAAACTAATAAATAATTTTCAATTAAACAACTATTAAATCAAAAGTTAACTTAAAAAAACTTTATGTAATAATAATAATAATTCATAAACAGTCAAACTATCGGATGAGTCGTTTGGCGTCAAAATGGATGTCTCACTGACTATACAATCGCTGATTAATACGATTCACGGATTGAAGCTATCATTCGGTGTCAATGAATCGGTCGAATGTTTCGACACAACGACTGATAGTTTCGAATCGAATCACTCAAATCATAGTTTGATTATCGATGAGAAAAAGTGCGATGAGTTTTGGTTCCGGAACACGCCCTACACGTTCCCCCGGCTCCAGCAGCTGCTGCTCGAGTACTGTATGTGCATTTCGGCGATCTGTCTGATTATGAACCTAATTGTCTACTCATTTGTGCCGAAACTACATAACAACACTCCCGGCAAGTGTTTGATGTCGCTGTCGGTCTCGTTATTGTTGGCCATTATTACGTATTTGATCTCATTTCACATCGAAGTCTCGCCGTATAGTGTCTCTTGTGTTGGATCAGCTCTGGTTCGCTTGTATTCATTCTTATGTAAGTTTTTGGCGATATTTTATTTTTTTTATTTTTTACCGTATTTTGAGTGCATTTACGTTATGTTGATTGAGCTGTCATTGAGAAAACGTTATTGTTTTGTACATGTATATTTTTTGTTTTTGAATTTTTTTTGCTGGATAAAATGTGCTTTTATATGTAGTGTGTTTTCTTGTGTTATCGAAAATATGAAATATTTTTATTAAATAATCAAGGTTGATTATGTTTACAATAACAGTGTTGATAGCTTTGTTAAACATGTACATTTCAAACTATTAATTTATTTTGCACTAACGAGTAAATAGTTTTTTAGTCAACATGTACAGATTTAATTTTGAAAATAATTAATTTTTAAATTTCGCTAATTATTTAGATAAAATTTATTAATTTGCTTTTAATATTTTAGTATTATATTTAAACATCTATATTTCTAATTGTTCAAAATTGCACTTTAATTAATTTAATTATAAGATAATATTGTTTTGTAGTTTAGTTTTTCAAAATCTAAACATATAATTATTCTTGAAATTTTATTTAATTTGAAATAAAATTCTTGCATTCTTGCTAATAATTGGTAATTTTAAGCTATTTTTATTTTTTAAGTTAAGGTTTTTAATTAGCCTTCGTAAAAAATATTTTTTTAGTTCAGTACAAAAATCTGCAATTATTGGTAAATTAATTTTAAAATAATTATTTTTCTTTTATTGAATTAAAATTTTTAAATAATTTTGAGGACATTTTTACACTTTTATTATTTTTATAAAGTATTTTGATGTAGATTTGCTCAATTTTTCAATTAAATCGTTGATTTATTTCCTGATAAATTTAATATTTAATTTTATTTGTCAAAATAATTTTTTTTGTTTAACTTAAAATAATTTATTACATATCTTTAAAATAATTAAATAAAATAGTTTGATAGATGAATTTTTTTTACTTTTTAGCAAACTTAAATTATAAATTTTACTTTTAATTGGTTGATTTTCTAATGGAGGTGTATACATTATATAGAACATTTTAATTTATTTATTAATTTGTTCTTTTTATAATTTTATTTGATTACTAGTAAATAGAAATTTTTACTAATTAATTTTTTAATAAGCCAGAAAAGTGTACATGATTAATTTTAATAATTAAATTATTTTGTTTTTATTTTTTATCGTTTTTATGATTTAAAAAATTTATCTAGTTAATTTTATTACAAAAATAATTTTATATAACATTAGAAAATATTATCTAGATAAGAGAAATTAGAGGAAATTTTTTAGTTTTTAATGGAAGTTTGAACTGATAAATGTAATTAGGACGATTTAAACATTATATTAGACTTTGCAAAATACAGGAATTTTTCTCTAATGCGCGGAAAAGCCGTGAAATAATTGATTTATAAAATGAGTGTATTTTAAGTGTAAATATTTGGAGGATGGCTTTGAATTTAAATTATCATAGACAATAAATGACCATTTTCAATGTCAATTAAATGTATGTTTTTCTTATTAATACATTAAAGCAAAAAACATTTTTGTATTTAATTATTGGGTAAATATAAAAAATAAGTAATATATAAATGATCTAATCTTTTAATGGTAACTATAAGTCAAAACAAAATTTTTATTATGCTTGTTTAAAATTTAGTTAAACCTTTAACAAAACTGGATAGCTAAAAAAATTAAATTATTTATGTTTATTAGTTTATAATAGATAATTAGCAAAAATAAAATTTTATTAATATTATTGTTAATAATTTTGTTTTAGCATAATTTATTGATAATAAAAATAAAATTATTTTTAATTTATTTAACAAAATTATTTTTGCATATAATTACAGCACGAACATTTATTTGATTTACATAATAAGTTATTATAATAACAAATTATAGACTAATAAAAAAAATCACTTAATTAATTAATTACAAATGCAATTTTTAAATGATAAACATGTTTTTTAAAAGTAAGTTAGCTTGTGTTTATAGCTAGATAATTAAATATGTTTTAATTGAATGTAGCTAATTATTTTAATACATAGCTAGTTTATTATTTTAAAAATAAAGTAATTTAGAATGTTTTTAGAGACAAATTACAAAATATATAAAATTAATTAAAATTTTATTTTTGATGAAATTTAAAAAATATTTAGTTTGCAATTAAGGTTTAGATTGCATAAGCATTTAATCAGAAAATTTATTGATTTATTTAGTAAGCATAATTGTTGTTGTCGCCAAGGTAGATTAATATAAATGTATAATTATAGTTTTTAAAATATTAAAACTTAAACTTGATTCAAGTTTTTTCTTCAATTTTATTAAATTTTTTAATTTGTTTTTTTTATTTCTATTTCATTTATCAAAGTTTCGGTTTGAAACCTGTCGTACATTTCAACAATTATTTAACAATTATTGCAATTTATTGCAAAATATGTTTTTTATAATTATGACTTGTTATTAATTTTTGAAATTATATGCATCAAAAAAAATTTTAATAAAATATTTTAAAATAATATTTTCAGATTTAATTAATTTAAAAATCATATACATGTAGTACTAAAACTTTTAAATATGCATAAGTTTTAAACTATCAAGTTTATTTTAACATTAAAAACTTTTAGCTAAAAAGCCAAATAATGTTACAAGTCAAGTTTTAGAACAAATTTTATTTATATGTAGAATATATAAAATAACAAATTAAATGCAAGTTTAATAACAAGTTTTAGCATTTTTAATTTTATTTTATCTTGCTATATTACTAATTCATGCATACGTAACTTATTTTTAAAAATTATATTCATAATATAAAAAATAATTTTAAAATATAAATAATTTAAAACTGTCAAATAATTTTTTTTAAATAAGTTAAAATTGTATTATCATAATAAAATTTAAAAATTCTTTCATAATGACTCAATTTTAATGATTTATATTTATTGTTTAAATTGGGTAAAAGTAGGGCTTTCGAAAATTAGCCGATTTAAGAAAGACATTAGAAAATACTCGAAAATCTCTCTAATTATAATGAAATTCAACTAAACTTATATAGAATTTAACTAAGTTTGGCTAAATTAAACTAGATTAAACTAGATTTAGCACTAATTTTAGCCAAAATTAAGACATAAAAAATTGCAGGCCGCCTTCGAGGGTATTTTTTCGCTTGGGGAATTAATGTTAATTTTTAAAACCAGATCTGATATTCTCCTTCTGAACCTCTGGATAAAAGTAAAATAAAAGGGAACTTAAAGTTTATGCCTGATAATAATGGGTTAATGATATAAAAATGGGTTTCAACATGATATGAAAATGTTTTATTAATGTTTTATTAATTATTAAATTTTTTTATACAACAAAAACTTAAATTATTTTAATATGACTTCAAAACAGTTCAACGGACTGTAATACACGTGTTTGCCATTAAAGGCTTTAAAATATAAATTAATTTTATTCAAAGCTATAAATCTAAACGAATAGCGACTAAAAACCTATCGATTACTGAATTTTTCGAATAATTCAAACTAATAAATGACAAAAATAAATCATTTTTTAAAAAAATCTGAAACAATTTCTTATCTAATAATTAATTTAACATAAAATAGCGTTTAATCAATAAAATGGTTTAAACTATCTCACTAGAAGTATAAAATAGAAAAAAGCACCTTTAATAAAATAATCTAGTAATAATTTCAAAATTATCATATACAAAGAAATGTGACTGTGCCTTTAATATTAAAAATAAATAGATAAATAATAGATTATGCCCTAACCTAAATAAATTTCTAAATTATATTAACCAGTAAAATTATTAAAGCTTAAAATGATGCTAGCTAATTTTAAAAATACTAATAAACAAATTATCAATCGAAATTTATAGCCGCGTTCTGTTGGATGAATGTAATGGCATTCGACGTCTTCACGACATTCGCGAAACCGAACTCCGGATTCCGGTTAAACAAAAGCAGTCAAAAGACATTCATTCGGTATTCATGTTATGCGTGGCTAATGCCGGCCCTAATCGTGATCGCGTCGCTCATGGTCCAGGCGAACACACCATTCGACTCGCCCTACAACCCGGCCTACGGCAAGACGATCTGCTGTATCAGTCACTTCACAGCAATGATTATATTCTTCATATGTCCTCTCAGTATAATTCTGACACTAAATGTCACTCTATTTCTCATAACTGCTCATCAGTTGAAACAGACGGTCAATGAGACCCGACTCGTCGCACGTAAATCGATTGCCGCCCAGAGCCGGCTCGAGCTCAATGTGAAGCTCGTGCTCGTGCTCGGCCTCACCTGGATATTCGGCTTTTTGGGCATGTTCATTAAGATTGCCTTGATCAGTTATACATCGATTGTATTGCATGGACTTCACGGCGCCTTCATTTTTGTCGCCTTTACTGTTAAGCCCAGAGTCTATCGTCTGATTAAATCCCGAATCAGGCATTTGAGAAGTGCTGCTCATAAGCGACGGTTCAGTAATGAGAGCACCGGTAGTACATTGAAGCCGAGGTTTAGGACTCATGCGGATAGTTTCGATACGAATAGCAAATCTTCGGTGAATTTTTCCTCATATTCTAGTGATATATATAGAGAGCGGTTGTCCTCCATATGAATCGGTTTAAATAGTTTGGCGCTTAAGTGAGACACCAATGCTGTAACTGTAGAGCACAGAAAACATTACTCTTTAAATGCATTATTTAACAACAATTTTTCTTTAAATTTCATTTAGTATTTAATTAATAAGTATTTATAATAAAGTCATTTTAATTTTAGTTTAAATAATAAAATCGTTGTTCAATCATGTATTTAAAACACAATGTTTTCTGTGCTCTACAGTTAAAACTTTGCTTTTTCTGGCAAGTACCTTTTTATTTAAAACGATTAAATGTTTTGCTAAATATTTTTTTTACTTTTTTTTTGTCTTTTTTGTTGAATAATTATTTTTTTATTGTAAACTTTTTTTCATATATATTTAACTTATTTATAATTATATAGAATATTTAAATTTCAAACTATTTTTTATATCTTATGATATGTATTAAATTACAATTATATTATTGTTTTATAATTGAATAAAAATCAAACATTATTTAAGTCTCTAATTGAGAATTTATTTGATTTTATTTCTATTCTGTTTTTTGCGGACAATTATTAGTTAATTAAAATTTTTAATTAATTAATTATTTTTTAAACTTTTCCTAAACTTTTAAATACCTGAGCCGTCACTTAATAGCCTGTATGTATATTGTTACGGAAAGAGAATTTGTTATATTTAAAAAATTTACATATTTTTGACAAAAGACAACATTTATTTAAAATACATTAAAAGTTATAATTTAGATAAAATTACATTTAGATATAATTAGCTGTTTAGCACCTGATTCCGAAATGCTTTTATTACAAAAATAGCACAATTATAACACATAATTAAAGATATAAAGTATCAAATTTTGACATAATGCAGTAAAAACTATTAAAT
>JAQFXP010003920.1:0-11557 GCA_034693685.1 Belba bartosi | reverse complement strand
AATAAATGTTGTGAACTATATATACGTTTATGTCTGTAATGTCAGACAATTAAATCACGCAATTTATTCTTTGGTTAATCTGCTCTTTCAGATCACTTTCTTTCCAAAATTGAATTTAATTGGATATAAAATATTGCTTAAGAGTTGTAAAAAATATTTTTACTTGATTAATAAGTTTAATGAACTATTTTTCTTATATATATATATATATGTTTTTTTATTTTAAAATGTTTTCTACATTATTTGCACACTAGTTATCATAGGTTGCCATCCAATCCATGATTTATTGATTTAAGACTAAAATAAATTCCAATTCCAAACAAAATATATCTAAAAGCCTTCTAACCATCAAATACTGTATTTGGAAAAAAATGTTTTCAATCATTCAAACGATAAAACTATTTATTATTTACTCTTGTTGAATTTAATTTCGTTTTCAAATTTGTTTTAATTATTTTAGTCTAACATTTTTAACCTAAAAAAATAGTTGTATAAGAGCTAACACGTTATTGTAGATAAAAAACTAATATTTTTCTGATTTCTCTTCCGATAGTATAAGAATTTTCAATTTTATATACTTTAAATGTGTTGAGAAAATCATTTAAATGTATGTTTGAATTAAAACACTTTTATCGCCGACTCTATAGACCAGTTCATTGAAACGAATTTTTCTAAATGATTGGAAAATTGATTTTTTCAAACCTCTGCTCTTAAAGTGATTTTCATTCCATTGAACTGATTGAGAGAAAGCTAAACATAAAATGAAAGCAAAATTCAATTTAAAAGTTTTTTCTAGAGATGAGATACCGAGCAAATATAAAAATAAATGAACAAAACGTAACTCTATTATAAACTATGCGCTAAAATCCGAAATTATTTCGCATAGTTTTTCTAATACAGCCGAAACAGATATTATTAATTTGGAAATATAATTATAACCGGTTTTCATGTATTTTATTCTTACTATTACTCTCTGCTCTATCTCTTACTCTTCTCTTTCCAGTTATTTCAATAATTTTTTTTCTAATTTTGAGTTTCATTTCCAGAGACTAACCGATTAGAACAGATATGACATTAGATTTAGTGAAGAGAAGAGGAGAAGAAACTGAAATTATCTCCACTTATAATGACTATAGCATTAGAGCTAATAGTGAGACACACGAACACAAATTAAATTTTATTTTCAAATTAGATTTTCTTTATTAAAATGTTTTAGAAAGAAAAAATAATTGAGAAAAAACTCATAATATGTTTATGTTTTAAACTTTAAAGCCTTTTCTTAAGTTAAGTTATTATGATTTGAAAATAAGACAACAATTTCCCAATAATTTGATGGATTAGAGAGACGATTGAATTTGAGTTTTATTTTTTTAAAATTATTTTTTAACTGCAGTTCTTTGAAATTAAGTTTTGAAAAATAAAATTCGTAAAAAATTCTTTTGAACCAAACTTTGAACTAAAATATTTGTTTAGATATTTATAATTCACTGAAAGGGGAAGAAATGTTTCCAAACATTTCGAGTATGAGAACCCTTTAAACGCATAATAAAATAAATATATATTTTAACGTTGTTTTGATTAATAGCCGTATTTTCGATGACTTGTAATTCATATAATATTCGCATTTCTCTAAACAGAAATAATTATTAATTTTTATGAAATTCAGCAAATTTGAGATAAGAGAAGCGAATAAATAATTTATTAAAATTAAAATTTGAATATGAATAGAATTATGAATATTTAGCAACAGTTTAAACTTTTTTAGTTTGCATATTTTTCTGCAGCTATTTGTTATTTCGTAATCGAGTAATCTTTAAATTATTAATTTTTGATGTTTGCAAACATTGTCTGACAGTTAAGAAAAACTTTGTTTTTGCATAAAATAAAATATTTTTAGTTAAGGTTCAAAAAATTAATTATAAATTTAGCTAAAGTTTAGATCTCTAATCAAAATGCAAAACAAAATAATTAAAAGTAATTTGCAATGAATAGGTGGAAGCGTTGCTGAAGAACCATTCGGACAGCTTCGAGGCTGCAGTGGCCAAACGGGCGTCGGTGGCGGCGGCACCTCTGGCCGAGTGGGTCAAAGCAAACGTCTCCTTCTCTCGAGTTCTGCATAAAATCAAACCATTAGAAGAGGAACAGAATCGACTAGAATCGGGTCTGCGCTCAGCCCAGACTCGTATGAATTCTCTAAGTAATCAATTGGAAGGCGTGGAGACGGAAGTGGGTGCTCTCAGGAACCGACTCAATCAGGTGACGGTAGAAGCGGCACAAATAGAGGTTTCACTCAAACAAACCAATCAGACCTTATCTCAAAGCGAAAAACTGATGACTGATCTGAGCGGTGAGTTCACCCGATGGAAGGATCAGCTTCGGGAGATCAATGACACAATGCGTTTACTGCCCGTCCATTCACTAATAGCGGCCGCGTATGTCATATATTGTAGTTCAGAGCCGTCGGTTGAAACCCGTCATCAGTTGTTTGAGAAGTGTTGCCAAACTGTAGGCATTCCTGAGTTTGATTTACAGGCTTTCCTCAATTGTTCGGCAGAAGAGGATATTTTTATTGGCGTTCATCAGTCAAACCATTTAACGCCATTAATAGCGGATCCGTCGCGTAAAGTGTTGACTCGCTTTGAAAAGTGTGAAATCGCAGACATGAGAAGTCGTGATTGGATTAAAGTAATGGAATTAAGTCTACGTTTCGGCCGAACTCTCATTATTAATGATTTCACACGAATTGAGTTTCCATTACTACCAGTGCTGCGACAGGAGATATACGGCGGGACTGACGGCACACGTAATTGGATATATATCGGCGACAAACGAGTTGACTATAATCGCAATTTCAAACTCTATTTAATTACACAAGACGTCAGTTCTGGACATTTTCGAAATCCATTGTTTAATTTGATAAATCTGTCCCCAAGTGGTAGTGGTATGACATCCGCGCTCTTAAGTCTCGTTATCCAATGCCGTCGACCGGAATTGGAGATTAAAAAACACGAATTAGAGAAATCGAAATTGAAATTAGAGTCAGAATTACGTGATTTAGAATCGAAACTATTGTCAAAACTGATGGAATCGACCGGAGATATACTCAACAACACAGAACTGGTCCGGAGTCTAAACGAGCTGAAGAAGTCGGCGCTTCAGGTCGAACAGTCGCTAAAAGAATCGGCAAAACTAAGTGATGATCTAAATCGGGAACGGGAGGAATACCAGACTCTGGCACAGTTTGCTTCGCAGATATATTTTCTGATTCGAGAATTGGTTAATTTGAACGCTATGTATAGGTTTGGAGTCGAGGAATACGAGACTGTATTCCAGGAGTCGCTGAATAAGTATAAGGACTTAACGCCAAAACAATTTTTGCAAGTGAGTCAACATTCTTTCTTTAGCAATTAATTCTTATTTTAAAATTTTTTTTGCATTTAATCCGAAATTGATCTCTAATTTATTTGAGCAAAACTTTTTGACATAATGTTTAATAACTTTTAAGCACTTGTTTGTAATAAAATACTTTTTTTTTATTGTCAATCATTAGATAAGATATAAGTTATGCACACTTTTAATGTCTTACAACAACAACAAAAAAGTGTTAATGTTTTTCGTGAAATATATGTTAATCCATAACAAAAATTTATGTCCGATTCCATTGAACTGTTAAAACAATACACTTTGAAATTATTCCAATGATTTACAGCTAAACTCTGTTCTACTTTTGCTTTTATGATTTAAAATACAATTTTATAGTTTTTTGGGCTTTATTTTCCTATAAATAAAGTCAATATTGTTTTGTCTTTCAACCAAATCATACGAAATAACTTTAATTTTAGCGAATTTTTGAACTTTAAATAGTTTATTCTAAATTGAGACAAATTATACGAAGTTAAATTATTATATGTATATAAATAGTTAAACTTAATAATAATAGTCTTTAAAGATTTCCCTAGCTGAAAAATTTACAAAATAAGTTATAAAAGCACCAAATTTAATCAAATTTTATTAATTTTGTTCGTGAGTTGTAATTTTGAATATTAATTAAGTTTTTGAAATTATAATATAAAAATTTAGAAAACTTATGAAATAATAACAAAATAATTAGATATAATAGTCCAGAATCGGTAGAAATTAATGTTAATTATAAGAATATAGCATGAGATGTATTTAATTGACTTTTATTAGTAATTTTGACCTAAATTGTTGGTAATTTAAGAAATTGAAATTTGTGTTAACGTTTAAAACTTAAGAATTTGACTTTAGAACACTGTACTTTTCTTAAATATTTGATAAGGTAAAACTTCAATTACTGTATTTAATAAAATTACTGTATTTACTATTTTTTTTGTAAAGTTCGAAATCAAATTAATTTAAGGTTTAACTAGATCTATTAAACCTATTAAGTTTAAGAACAGAATCTATTAAATTAAATTAATTTTTGCATTTCTACCAAATTGTTAAAACTAACCCAACCTATGGTTTGGCAAACCTATCTTAACCTCTGATTTATAGACTGTTCAGTTATACAATAAATGTCTAGCGATTCAAACGAATAAATTCACAGATTTTTATAAATGCCTTTTTCTTGCAATACATTAATATTAAACTTCTATTTGAATACTTGGAATCGGAGTTTCGGAGTTCAAAGCTATTTAAAGATTTTTTACAATCCATACAATTTACTCGATTGTAATTAAATGCAATTTTTCTTTTTTTGTTATATTAAAGGATCGATTGCTTTGTTTTATTATAGCTATGAAGAGCTTATCCCATATTTTATTGAATATTATAAAAACAGAGAATAAGTATTGCTTAACATGTGTTAGAAATTTAGTTTTTAGGGGTAATAGCTTAGAGGGATTAATCAACTCAACCCATACCTCTCACACATTGAGACTACATACATAACATGCCCATATCTTACCTTACCATAGACTGATGGCTCATTACTTTTTTTATTTTAGAATTTAGAATTCACTGCACTTTTCCCAAACAACTGGACCATTGAGTTGAGTTGAGTTTGAAAAATGATTTTATTTTTTTAAAAACAGATATTTTGAAGTGTGTTTCAAATGAAAAATGTTGTAAAATCTAATGCATTTCATATAAACAGTACTTTTGTTTTGTTAAACTTATTAAGAAATATATAAAAACTAAAGACTTAAGAAGATAATACAGTACAAGTGCAATTAATATATAATTTATAATCCCATTCGTAATGCTTATCGTTTAGGAAAAAAAACTTCAAATTTCTCTATAATAACATTATAGATAATGTAATTTATATCAAAAGAAAAAATCTTTTTTTGGTTTAATTCTAGGCCAGAGAACAAATTAATACATTTAATATTCAGTTAAAAACACAACAAAACAAGAAAAATAAAGTTTTAATAAATTGAACTCAGCTTTCAATTATAGTATGCCTTTAACAACAACTAAAAAACTCATTAAGAAATTCAATTGAATTTTCGAGTTTAAAAACAAAAGCAGAGATTGGTTTTCAGTTATGCATTTCATCGGCTAATCTGATTATCGAGAAAAACATTTAATTCTTATTTTATTCCATTTTATTGCATTATATTCTCTATACATGTGGTTAAGAAATTATTAGTATCTGATCTCAATTTAATTATATATTTAATAGGATTTATATAATTACGTTTCTGTGGGTCTGTTCCCCGAAGACAAAGTAATATTCGAGAGGTTTGTGAGGAAGAGATGCGCTAAAGAGTCGAACTCTTTGAACGTCGACCACAACATCAATATTAGGGAATTTATTCGTTTAATGTATGGATCAGATAAAAAAGTAGCGCTTATTATGACTTCAGCCGGATCTGATCCGACGGGTGAAGTACAACAAATTGCCACTGAATTACGTGTCAGTAATTTTACGATACTTTCGATGGGCGCCGACATAATAGGAAGGGCTGAACAGTCAATCAGAGCTACTGATGACAGCATAGAATTACTGTGTCTGACAAACCTGCATCTGGTGGTGGTCTGGCTGCCGGTGCTGACCCACTTGTTAGTCAATAATCGAAATACAAATAATAAAAAGTTTATAGTTCTCTGCACTGAATGTTGCGATGAATTTCCGATTCAATTATTGGAAATGTCCGTCAAGTTTGCCTATGAGTCGGCACCGGGTCTTCAGCACCAGTTGAAACGTCTGACAGTGGACTCGAGTGTAAAATCCTACCCAGAGTTACATATCCTATGCTATTTACATGCAATATGCTGTGAGCGCCGGCACTTTGTTCCGCACGGCTGGACCAAACACTATGAGTTTGGGTTCAATGACTTCCGATCGGCAATGAATGTCATTCAAACAGTTCTATCGGAAAAAGAGCGTCGATTGCGACTGGACTTCATTCGGGGCCTATTGGGTGCTGTGATCTATGGCGGAAAAATTGATACCAGTGTTGACGACAATATATTAAAGGCATTGATCGACCGCTGGTTTAATAAAAATTCCGATAATCAGAAAAGTGACCCAAAAGACGAAATTTCAATTTTAGGTCTTTCGGCAAATGTTAATAAATTAAGACAAACAGCGGTTGAAAATCGATTGACTAAAGGACTGAATGTATTGGAAAAGGCGACCAATTCTGACAAAATTGGTAAAGAATTTGAGAGATTAAAGGTTTTATGGAAACAGTTAGCGCCTAATAAGCCCATTAATGACAGTTCAGATCTTAAGGCAATGAATGGATCGCCACTAGAAGTTTACTTAAGGGCAGAACTGAATCATTCGCAAAAAATAATGCAACAGTTGGACACAGACCTAAACACCAGTGCAACAGATAGTGATATAAGCAAACAGTTTGCCAGTAATGAAAGTCCGGATTCATGGCTTAGTCTGTGGCCAAATGGACCGCAAAGTGCAGATCAATTCATTCGTAGCTCAGTATTGATGTGCAAAGAGATTCGACAACTAATGAACGCAAACAGAGGAATGGAATCGCATTTAGAATATAATTTATCGAATCTATTCCAACCAAACTCTTTGCTGAATGCACTGAAACAACAGGCCTCCAGACATCTCAACATTAGTGTCGATCAGCTAATGTTGTGCAGCTCTTGGGGTCGACAGACTTTCAACTCAGGCACACAATCAATGTGCGTAACAATTAATGGGATTGTGATTGAAGGCGCTCTCTATGATGGCCAGCAAATAGATGATTGCACACAAGACAGTCCATTGCAATCAGATATGCCGGCCTTATCTCTGCATTTCCTGTCTAAGGTATGTCTTCTGAAACACTTTCGACATAAAAACACTCCTCGATATCAAAATAGGCTAATATTTTATGCAAGTCCTCACCTGAAGACACACTCAGTTAACTAAGTGTCAACTGTTTATATTCAAAACATTTTATACTTTTATAAATATCTTTTGGTTTATTCTCTATTATTATGATATCAACAGCTATTTTACATCTTTTTATTACCTATTCTTTTCATTCAATTTTGATTCTATTTCTGTTTTCTTTCTTTTATCTGTCATTCATAGGATAGTCCAAAGCCGTACGAGTCGTCTGAAACGATATGTCTGCCATTGTATGGCAACTCTAGCAGAGAGTCGATTGTCATATACCTGGATGTGCCCATACCTCGACAGACACATTCACATTGGATCCAATGCGCCACTTCACTAGTCATTAAGTACGGAACGCATACCTAATTAGTTCCGTTTAAATACCTTTTAATTTGAATCTCAAAGACTTTTAATTTGTTTAATTAGTTTGACTTTAATTTTGTTGCTCTTCTTCTGTCATTGACTTAATTGTTTGAAAAATGATTCTAATGTTGCGCTTTCACATTGATATCAATATTAATATATAAAGTAATTAAAATAAAAAACGAATTATTATTTATGAGTCGAATGTAAATTTTGATTTACTGTAATCTCAATTGTTTTAATAATCAATTTTTCTTATTTCGTATTACCATTATTCCCGGCTTTTAATTACTGTTTTTAAATTATATTTTTAGTGTTTGAAAAGAACGTATTTCCTATTTTAGAAAAAAAAGTTTGTAATCTATAGTAACTCACATTTTGACAGAACTGTGAGAACTTTTTCCTTCCACTGATTCTTATATTTTTTGTTTTTAAATCATTAGTTAGTTCTCTAAGAGTGAACTTCAAAAAAATATTAATGTTTTTACGAAGTCTGATGAAATTCTCAGATGAAAACATTAAAAAAAATAAATATATATCGAGTTCAGACAAAACTTTCACAAAATTTATTTTTGGGTTTCATGTCTGTTGGAGAAGAAAAGTCTGGAGAAAAAAGTGGCAAAACATGGTATTACACAACGGAGAACATACAGCTCTGACACCGTCTCTTCAATTCGACTGTTTTTTCTACTTTTAAACTATTTTTTCCAATGTTTTCAGCTCTAATTTATTTGAAGAAAGAAACTTTTTTTTCTATTCTCATTCTCACTCTTAAGCCAATCATTTTTTGAGTTTTAGAAACAAAAATAAAACCATTTTTTACACTGACTTTAAGGACAGTATAATTAAGCGAAAACTTTTGTCTCTAATACGACTACTAATATGTGTTATGCATATGAAATGGAATATTAGATTTCTATACAACTGGCGATTATAGCGACTTGTATTCACTAAAATTGTTATGTATCGCGAAATTAGGGAAAATATTTTTGATGACGTGAAGCAACTCTACTCTCTCAAGCGTAGGCTTGTTATCCCCGGGGCAGTTTTTTAAACAAAAAACTAGTGTTGTTTTTATATTCGTCTAATGATTATAAACTATAGCATTATTAGCCATAGTTTTTATAAATATTATTAATGTAAAGTATAAGAAAATTTAGGGAAATTTGTTTTTTTGTGCTTTTTATGCTAATAATATCCATTTGACTTCAAAGCATATTATAATTTTGTAATCATTAGAATTTAAATATTTTCTAATCTATAGATTTTAATCGATTTTTTCAATTATTTCTATTTTTGAGGCGATTTGTTAACCCACACATAGTTTATAAATTATAATAGATTGAGATTTAAATAAATTTAGATTATTTTGCATATAAATCGATTGATTAATTTATTAGTTTTATTCTTATATCAGTTTGAATTGATTTTTCATAAACAAACTTTTTATGAAAATTAATTATCAATTAATTATCTATATAAAAAATCAATTTATCAATCAAATAGCACCTAGTACTTAAATCTGAAATTCGAGTTAAAATGTCAGCAAATTATAATTTGAGTAAAATTATGGCAAAAACAAAAAAGAAAGCGAAAAACGATAAAACTGTTTAAAGCGTTTTTTATAATCATTAAAACATTTTTGTTATTTCCTAATATCGCTATATTTAAATCAAAGGAATTCTGGTTTCAAATCCAAACTTAATAGTTATCCGCAAAGTGTGGTCACTAACCCAGTATTCATAACTCATTAATACGTTTGAAAAACCGCGAAGATCTCTTCACAACAATAGAAAAGAGAGTATTCTCTGTATTCTCCGAAGGCTTTGGCAATGAAGAGGAATATTAGTATTAATATTAATACTAATGTAAAGAATGTAAAGATATTATAATATTTACGATAATATAAAGCGAAAGAAAATGTGAGCGAAAAACGGTTAAAGAGGGAACAGATCTGCCCCTCATTCGGCTAATAATACTCAATGCACGGGCACAGAGGGCACAGATAGGTTGGGGAACCGACTCTACAACTTCATGACCACATGAGAGGAACGATAGCGAAGTTTCAAAGTTTTTGAGCACCAGTAGAGAGTTGACGCACAGAACCAGCAGAGCAGAGCTCAGGTAGAGAGCACTGTCGTGTGGTTTAATCGATGTATTGCTCGTTTGTATGCATTTGTATGCAATCTCATTGCACTCAACCATTCTCTCTATGCAAGTGAAAAGTGTCTGCTTTTGGCCAAACGATTATTGTATAAACTTTTTCGGAGTTTCAAAGTTGAGTTCAGTTTGCTATCAGACGTTCTCACAAACAAATATTTCAAGTTTTGGCTCTTATTTTATATACAGACTATCAGTGCTTCAGCCGATGCCTTAATATAAACTAAACTCTGATTTAACGCAAATATAAATTACTGTTTTATCTGTTGAATGTAGTGAAGTAGTGAAGTATGAGATCGTCTCTCTATTATGAACGCAATTCGACTAAACTTTCAGTGCATATGATCTTATGTCACATAAGTTATGTGTGATCTCTATCGTTCACTCATTACAATCAACTAAACTATAAATTAATGGATAATTCAATTCAAATCATTTCAATTCAATTCAATGTCTTCAATAAATTTATTTTTGGATAATATTTCGCTGTTTTCTGACTATTATTTTTTTCGATTCGGATTAAAAACAGTTTTCGTGATTTTATTTCAACATTTTATGTGAATTTTTTGTTTTACGGATTGAAATCACATTTACTTTTTATCGTAAGTTTTGGAACTTTTTTTGAAACTTTTTATTATATAAAAACTTATAATTTTATAAAACATTTTGTATAAAATGTTTAAACTTGTTGTCCTTCAGAACCCACTGTTTTGTGACAATCACACAAAGATTGAATTAACTATTTTTCTATTTAACGATTGTTTTCATAAAAAATATTATCATTTTGTATTAAAATGCTTAACACAAGAAAAGTCTAAACTCTTTAAAGAAAAGGTATATAATTTGATGCAAAAAATTACAGTAAAATTATTTTTTATTTATTGTATAAATTTAAAGTAGAGATAAAAGTGTCTGAGAATCCGAGTTCTTATGTGAAAAAAGCTGTCGCTTAAGGCTTAAGTGTTTTTTTTCAGAAATAAATAAAAAACAAACAATTTATTAAATATTATTAATAGCGTATTATATATAACAAGTTTATCGGAAAGAGTAAATGTAAAAAATTAATATAAAATCAACAGTTTTTTCAGTTAAACATCTCTTTTGCTCATAAGTCTTGATTCGATTTGTTTTATGTGTTTTTCAATATAATATACGACTCATAAAACGCGTCTTTCATTAGGCATTTCTTGACTTAATTCTCTCCTCATATATAAATCCTTTGCACTTCACCTGTATATACATTGCATTTGCATTAGAGGCCCAAATCGGTTCGTTTCGGTCGGACCCCTCCTATAAATATTCTGCTTAAATGTGACTAATTCTTACGATTTATTTCTTTGAAATTTTGAGACTATTTCTAGAAATTGTTTTAACATAATTAGAGCTAAAATCCAAATTATATAAAACTTAATAAAATAACACACAAAATAAATATTTGATTTCCACTTCACTCGTATTATCATAACCTGGATATTTGATACTCGGGTCGGTAGTGGACGTTAGATAATCGGGAAAATAGTGGTATTTGCGGCCGAAATGTGGGCCCGATTTGAGTCTCTAACTTAAATGCGAATGTATTTTGTTTTGCTTTTAAATTCGTGTTTGGACTGTTTGCACGCTATTTGACTCAAACGCATATTATATTAAAAACATTTTCAAAGTTTGCAAAGACTTTGGGAGAGGGAGAGGAGAGAGAGGGCTCGGGAGAAT
>JAQFXP010003919.1:0-11562 GCA_034693685.1 Belba bartosi | reverse complement strand
TTTTTAAATATATTTTTTATATTGCAACGACATGTGGACTAACACAGACTGGACCAGCAGGCATCAGTGACGTATTGACGTAATTCAAGTGATTAAAGTTTGCAAAACTTGTAAAAGTTTTAGAATCAATATTAGAATTAGATTCAGAGTCAGAGTTAGAGCTTCAAACTGGGTTTTCAAGAGAGTTCTTGTGATTCTGATTCTGAATTTGACTGTTTCTGACTCTGACTCTGATTCTAATACTGATTCTAAAACTCCTACAAGTTTTGCATACTTTAATGACTTCAATTACGGCAAAACGTCACTGATGCCTGATGGTCCAGTCTGTGTTAGTCCACATGTCGTTGCAATATATAAAATATATTTAAAAAATACAAAAAATCTCGTGTACTCTTTTGGAGACTCCGCTTAAAAACTTTCTTATTCTTAGTAGATTATTCAAAAAAAAATTTATAAGAAAATAAGTGGGGGACGGGGGTTAAATTAATTTTTGAAAATTGGAATTTTGGCCAAATTTCCATTGAAGTCAAAACTTTGATATTAAATAACTCGAAAACTAAATTTTTTAAAAATATGGTTCCAACGGCAAAAAGGTGTCTTTTGATGAGATCTATAATACTATAATAATTAATCCAGCCGGAAAAATGCCAATAAAGGTCCTTTTCAAGTGTATAATTATCAGACATGTGCTTTGGGAACGATTCCGGGAGCTCACGAGATTTCATCACATCACGAATAATAATACGTTTTGTGAACGCAAACTTTATAAATAAATTTCTCAAAAACAAATGTCAAATATGTTAATGTCGAATATAAGAATGTTGAATTTGTTAATGTCGAATATGACAATGTCAAATATGTTAATGTCGAATATGTTAATATCAAGTATGTTAATATCGAATATGATAATGTCGAATATAATAATGTCGAACATGATAATATCAAATATAAAAATGTTGAATATGACAATGTCAAATATGTTAATGTCGAATATGAGAATGTCGAATATGAGAATGTCGAATATGTTAATGTCGAATATGAAAATGTCGAATATGACAATGTCCAATTTGTTAATGTCGAATATGACAATGTCGAATATGTTAATGTCAAATATTTTAATGTCGAATATGTTAATATCGAATATGTTAATGTTGAATATGATAAAGTCGAATATGATAACGTTGAATATGATAATGGTAGTTTTTTGTAACTTGTTTTTATTCAAAATTAATATATTCGACAATAACCTATTTAACATTTATTTTTGCTAAATTTATTTAAACTATTGCAAAAACGCCCTCCCCCGCCCCCTATCTTTATCTTTTTTTACATTCAAATAATTTAATAACTGTTTTTAAGTTTAACTTAATCAATATTTTTGTGTCATAGTATATGATTAATAGGTTATGAGAGCATCGTTTGATTTTCAACTTAAAACAGTTATTGCATCATTCGTTGCAATCAATGTTCGTTCGTTCACTTAAATAAAGAAATAAAGAAAAAAATAAATTTTTTCAAAATATTTATTAGTAATTTCCGTTAACAAAACGTAATTTTATTCGTCAAGTCATTAAATCTAGAGAGCTCCCGGAATCGCTCCCAAAGCACATGTCTGATAATTAGTTAATACATGTTAATTAAAAAATTATTTATGGTTCGAATGTTTATTTATATTACATTCAATACCATTGTGTATATCTGACACTTAATATCTAAAATTAATTGTTTATTAAAATATTTAATTATAAAATTTATGTGTAAAAATTAGTTGTCTATTCTAAAAATTTTAATTAAATAACATAAATATATGTAACTTAAGCAAAAATTAAAATTAGATTTGATATTTTAATAATTAACTAACCATATGGCCATAAAAAATAATAAAAATTTTATTTAAAAATTTTATCGAAACTTTAATTACAACTATATTTAACTGTTGATAGTTTATTTTACAATATTAATTTTATAAACTAAAATTAATTAATTATTGATAAAATCCCCCTTTTGGCCATTAGGAGTACTACGGTTTGCTTATCTCTTATATGTTTTTGGACAACAGTTTTAAATATATTTTAATTAATAGTTTTAATTATTAAAAATATTTTTGATACTAAATAATTGGCCCAGCTGTAGTTGTACAATTATAAATTTTTAAAATTAATTAATTTATAAAAATTGCAGTACATTATGTGTTTTTTAAATTTTTTTTAATTTCGCAAATGTAAGAAGGAATTAGTCTAAACTATAAGCAGATTTTGTAAACCTATTATGTGTTACTTCAATTTTCATAGAAATAATAAAAATTAAAAATAGTAATTAAAAAATACAAAACACTGTTGTCCAAATACATATAAAAGGTAAGCAGACATTAGGATTTCTAGTGAACGACAGGGGGCTTATAGATAATAATGATAGAATAAACTATCAACAGTTGAATATAATTGTAATAAAAAATTTAATAAAAATTTTGAAAGTAATTTTTTATTATTTTTTATGACCAAATGGTTATCTAATAACATTAGGTAAATGTACAAATGTTTATAAAATTATATTTAAAGTAATGCACTAAATATTAAAATGTGTGATTTTTATATTTACTTCCGGCACAATATTAATATATGCAAAAATAATTTGTTAATAAACATTTAATACTGATTATAAGCGAACGAAACAATTTCAATATTGCGCTAAAAATATTTGCTGATTTGTTATGTCTGTAATGTAAAATATCTATATTGTTGCTAAGCAATATTAAACAATTTGCCACCAGTGACCATAAAAACTTGAAAATTCCGTTCAATGCTAATTAGTTAACTTTAAATTTTAATTACCTTAAGAATTAAAGAAAAATATCAAAAACGTTGTAAAAGAAGTTGAAATTATGGAAAAAATTAATGGAAATTATGTTGTTGAATATTTTACTCATTGGATTGAAAATAATGAATATCTTTACATTCAAATGGAGTTATGTTCGTATAATCTGAAAACTATACTAACATCTAAAGCGCTGGCATTTGGTCGACAAGAATCGAAACCAATGCTTACAATCGAATACTACATATCGTGTGAATTGTTTAAAGAATTGTTAGAATGCGTTCAGTATTTACACGAATTAAAGCCACAGATAATACACAGAGACCTCAAACCCGCGAATGTATTGATTGCTAATAATGTAAGAAACGGAAGATTTTTAAAGTTATGTGACTTTGGTTTGGCTACGACTCAAGAAAAGATTTCTGAATATCACACGACTGGAATCGGAAGCACTAATTTTATGGCTCCAGAAGTGAGTCGCGGACATAGATATGACTCGAGAGCCGATGTCTATAGTTTGGCTATTATTATAATCGATTTGTTCGATTTTGAATTTAATTCGTTAGTAATTTCATTAATTAAATTTTATTAAATTAAAAATAAATATTTTTTCAGTTCACGTTGTAATTCAACTGAAACTTTTAAATCATTGGGGAGATGGATTGAAAAAATGAGTGAACATAATTATTTAAAAAGAACTACCTGTGCTGAAGTGTTGTCTAATACAATTGAATGGGCTATTAATGCAAATGTTGTTAAATTTAGTAACGATTTTACTGCTACAATGAACAAGCTTAAGCAATTTGATAATTTGTTTTATCATAATTATTTGGAATATAAACTTAACAAAGCTTTTTTAACTGGTAAGTATATTATTTTTAAAATTTAATATATAATTTATTTTTCTAAAGTTTTTATTTTATCTAAGCAAGCAAAATATATAATGAATCGATTTTTGCTAATAAATATCAAATAATTAAAGAAATTGGTAAGGGAGGTTTTGGAACTGTTTTTGAAGTAATGGATAATTATAACAAGAAAATTTATGCACTGAAAAAAATTATCCTTGAAAGTGAGTCAAATTAGTTTTATATAGATTTTAATAAATTAATTATTAAAAACTAGTTTTTTATTTTCAATATTTAAATACAATACTAAACATGCTAATTTTTTATTTCTAAGTTTAATGTTGTGTAAAAATATTTGTGTTTTAATGTATTCCATATACAGATGGCTTCATAAATATGTGAGAAAATTTGATTGTAATAAACATAGCTGTCGTTTGGGTAATCTCATTGTACGGCTATACATATTTTGCCATTAATTGTTGTTTATCTGTTAAATACAATTTTAAATTCAAATAATGTGTATATTCAATACTGAACAATTAAAACATTTTAAATAGCTGCAGTCATTTTACAAAAATTTAATGGCACTCAATAGCTGCCCATTAACTTTGTATTCCTGTAAAAACTCCCAAAGTTTTTCCAATGGCACTTGATCGTAATCATTTTTTGTTCTATTTTTGTGATTTTTGAGGAAGCTGTTGGAAAGTGAATAGTTAGTCGGTAGTGCCTCGTCCAACTCGAAAGCAACTTTTCTCATTTTGAAATCGAGTTTTTATTAAATGTATACATCTTTTCTATAAAATTTTGGCATATACCTTGGCAGGTAGATTTTGCAGATACCTTCGCAAGTCTGTTTATAAACCATTAAATGCACAAAAATGCAATAATGAACAACCGTTATAATTGACACTGCTGCTTCCGTGCTTACCACCATTCCATTTTATAAGGTTGTGTCAGACCCATCATAATCATTAAAATTCTCTAATAGGCTAAAAGAATCACTTTTTATAATTAATAATATAAATTTATAAAAATAAAAAATATAAATTTATTAAAATAAAAAATTATCTACTATAAAATAATACATGCTTCTAGAATTAAATCCGGGTTATCCTCTTATAAGTGCATCACGCTATTTAAAAGAAAAGAATATTAAATAATATTTATATGTTTGTAAATCTATTTTAGACTAACTTATATGTTTAATTTATATAATTTATTTAATTATATAAAATTATTAGCAAATTCTGTGTAAAATCAATCTAAAGTTTAAACTAAAACAATTAGCAAATTTAAACTTAAATACCATAGTATTCCATTGCAAGTATAAAGCTAACATTAAGATTTTTACTTTTTTAAAGATAAAACGTGTGTTAATTTTTTTAATATGATAAACAAATTATTGGTTGTTATGTCGAATAATTATTTGGTTTTAAATACTTAATTTATAAAAAGTCATATATTTATTTGTTTAAATATTACAGTAATTGAATGTCAAGTTACACCAAAAATAGTTTTTTTTATTAAATATAACTTTAGCTATTGTTTTTCTTATGTAAAACAATTTTTGATTTAAAAATTCATCAATTTTTAAGTTACAATTATTAAATTATATTTTTTACATAAAAACATAAAAGCTAATTTAATACATAGTAGTCTTAAAATAGTTTTAATTCGGGCATCAACATAAGTTTTGTTGTAACAAATTTATATTAAAAAACAAAATGCAAAACTATTTAGATGTGGCTTGTTTTTCAAATATTCTAAACAAACAAATATATAATTTTTTAAAATTAAATAATCAAAATCAAATAGTTCTTTGACAAAGCTAACACAAATTCGTTATTAACTTTTTGGTTATTTCCAAAATAATAAACATTTTAGGAAAACAATATTTCTAAATTTTAAAGCAAATTACAATGATTAAAATAAACTTCCATATTCAACTTTTATACCCAACTGCCAAACCCAAATTATATACCCAAGATTTATATTCAACTTTAATGATATTTGTAATAGATTTTAATTTATTTATTGTTTAAATTTATAAAATAATTGTTAAAATTTGTTTTATATTCAACTAATTTTTGAACACGTAAAACAATATTTGAAAAATTGTTGTTATTAAAACTATTTAATAACATTTTTATATTATATTGTTAATAATAAAAAAATAGAAATATTAACTGCAAAAACGTAGAAAGTTTATAAAATAAAAATTTAACGTTTAAACTAAATTAATTAAATTTTAAAATTAAAATTTGAAATAAATATAAAAATTAAGTTATTTTATTTATAATAAGTTTAGTTTAAATTGAAAGAGATCGATTTGTTTTAAAACTCTTTTTAATGAATACTTATGTTTGTAAACAAAAATTATATCTATTTAAAACTTTAATTTAAGAACAAAATATCAAAAACGTTGTAAAAGAAGTTGAAATTATGGCAAAAATAAGAGGAGAATTTGTTGTCAAATATATTACTCATTGGATTGAAAATACAAAATGTCTTTACATTCAAATGGAGTTATGTTTAGATGATTTAAAAAATATAATCAAAACTAAAGCGCTTGCATTTGGTCGACAAGAATCGGAACCAATGCTTGCAATCGAATACTACATATCGTGTGAATTGTTTAAAGAACTGTTAGAATGCGTTCAGTATTTACACGAATTAAAGCCACAGATAATACACAGAGACCTCAAACCCGCGAATGTATTGATTGCTAATAACGTAAGGAACGGCAGATTTTTAAAGTTATGTGACTTTGGTTTGGCTACGACTCAAGAGATGATATCTGAATACCACACGACTGGTGTCGGAACCAATACATATAAAGCACCGGAAGTTAGCCGTGGACATCGATATGACTCGAAAGCTGATGTTTATAGTTTGGCTATTATTGCTTTTGAATTGTTTGATATTGAATTCATTTCGTTAGTTTATTAAAAATTTTAATTATATAAGATATTATTAAATTTAATATTTATTTTAGATCGCAAAATTATTTGAATCAAAACATAAATTCACTCAACAAGGTAATCAAAGAAATGTGTGGAATCATGTATAGAGAAAGACCTACTTGTGCTCACGTGTTATCTAAAGCTAATAAATGGATAATTAATTTAAAGAATGCTAAACAAAGTGAAGAATTTGATTCAACAATTCAAAATATTAAAATAAATCCTAATTTGTTTTATTATAATTATATAGAGTATATGATTAACAATGAAAATTTATATAGTTTGTGAGTTGTTTCTACATTTAGATTTAAATATTTTGCTTGAGTATTCTTTAAAAACTTAAAACAAATGTTTATTTGTTTGCAATACTCCTATAATTTTTATTTTACCCATTTTTTTAAGCTGTGGTATTAATGTAATCAATATATTTGTTATTAAAACCAAGTAATACTTAAATTCTCATCCGCTATTGGCTAGTTGTAAATTGTAAATTAATTGTATTTTTCTTAATAATAATTGATGACGGGCTTTATCTGTTTATATTAATTTTATCCCAATTTACGTTCTTGTCTTTATTAACAATTTTATTTGTAAAGATTTACCAATTATTAAATAAAAAAATTATTTTTTAATTAGCATACCCAATTGTTGAGTCCTTAATATTTATACTAAATATATTAACTTTTTTCTATCAATAATCTTATAATTAATTCATTTTTTGCTAAAATTTATTTAATGCAAATAATTTATTTTATCAGCAACATTATATGTCAGATTTTACTAACTTTAGTTCTATTAGTAAACGACCAATTTATTTTAGTAATAAACATATTTTTTATATTTATTAATGTTAAAACAATTTATTTTATTAGCAACCATATTTACTAGTTTATTCAATCAATGGTCAGTTCCTTTTATTAATAACTTTATACGTAATTTATTTATTTCCGCTGTTTAAATAGTTATAATATATTTTGTTGTTAATAAACATCTAAAAACACTAAAGAATTGTAGATTATAAAAATTATCTTGCACATTTGAGTAATTTTTGAGTTTAAATTATATTAGATTAGATTAAAAATTATAAGTGACTTATATTAATAGCAATTTTTACAATATAAAAAAATGACGCAAAAAAAATTTTAACATTTACCATTCTCAAAATCCAATTACTAATAAACAAAAGCGTACCTGTACCATCATAAATGACCATTTCTATACAAATAATAAAGAATGGTATCAAAAAAATTTTAAATTTTACTATTTTTAAAATCAGGTTTCTTCTAAATAAATCTATATTAAAAATTAATTATTATTAAGGCATTTAAAAATATTTATTTATTGTACACTTAATAATCACTATAATAGTTATTCAAATAGTTATTTATTTTTTTACAAATTTCATTAAAAAAAAGTTTATTTAATCATTGTTACAATTAACAATTAAATAATTCTTATAATTTTTCTATAATACTTTAACAATTTTAGCTTAAAATTAATTTAAAATTTAAAAACTTTGTCTAATACAGTCAAGATCCATTTCTAATCCTTCCAATTTTATCACTGTTACATTTTTGTCTTTTATATTTTAAAATTAATTATTATAGAAACCATAATAAACAATTTTATTTTTATTCTTTTTTTAATTTTACCCTTCATTTTTTACCAACTCAATTGATAGAAATAGACTTTGACTGTATTGTCTATTTAAATATTCTATATTTTTAGACTTAAATATTAATTATCATATCTTAAGCTTTAAATCGAACATTTGTTCAAAAATTACAATCGAATAATTCGCGCGCGCAAGCTATTTAAACATTTTTTTTATGAATATGAGACGACCCTTATTAATTAAAAAACTAATTTTCTAAACGATTTAATTTTATAAAATAATTTTGCACAAAAATTAAATAAAATTTTACAAATAGTTAAAAAAAAGTTATATATAATACAAATATTAATAGTTACAAATTAATAGTCATTTATAATTAAAATAAGTTTCCTAAAAGAGTCCTCAATACATGATTTGTATGTATACAAAATTTAATTGTTGAACTATATTTCGCTGAAATAGTTAAAATATAGAGTGTCAAATTAAAATAGCCAGAAAGTAACACCGTGCTAACTTTTTTATTTCTTTGAATATTTTAAAAAATTTTACTTTATTTTAAAGTCAAAAAATGAAATTTTATTAATATAGTTTAATTATTTTATTTTTCTTTAAGAATTCGCTAATTTCTAAATTAAAAGTTATAACAACATTTTTAAAAAATAATTTATAAAGATATTTATAATGTTTTTAACGCACGAGTATTGCATTAATAAACTTATTAACCAAGTAATGCACTAATTACTTATTGGTGTTGGAGACGGAATTAGCTGGCCAGGTTGCTTTTCAGAGTTTACAGCCGCTGATTTATTTCTTTGTAGATATCTTAAAGATAAGGTCTACTCTTATAACATCTCATACATTAAATAACCCAAACAATGCATTCGTATAGAAGTTAATAAAATAACTTAAAATAAAAGTTTACTAAATTAAGTATTTAGATCTTTCAAGTTAAAAATTGACAATTGTATTAAACCAAAGTAGGATTATTTTGTATTTTAATAAAATTTCATTCTTTGGCTTTAAAATAACGTAAAACTTTTTAAAATATTCAAATAAATAAAAAAGTTAGCACGGTGTTACTTTCTGGCTATTTCAATTTGACACTCTATAGTTAATTTTCAATGCCTTAATTATTTATTTTTATTAATTTAAGTATATTTAGACCACTTTGAAAGATAGTTCTATCAACACGATTGTGTTACCAGTTACACAATAAAGTTATAATTGAGCATTGGTCATTATTTTAAAAAACTTTTGCCGAAATTTCATAAAAGCAATGCACTGTCCATGATTGATTTGATAACTATTACACACTGATTCTAATACTTAACGTTTTTTCGAAAAAAGTTGTCGAGCCATTGCTTGACTTACGATTACACTGCATAATTAAGTTGACAAATATGGCGTACAATCAAGCTTATGCAAATAATAGTTGTTTAAACTGAGGTGAAACATAGATTTATGAATTGTTACATTTACATTACTTTAGTTGTTTTTATAAAACTAATGTAAATTTTGTACAATTTTATGTCCAAAATCAAAATGTATATTTGATATATCGCCCACCTCTAAGTACATAGTTACTTTAATCAAAGTAACTATACATCCAAAGATATCCTGACTTTATAATCACAATTGCAAACAATAATTTTCAATTTAGACTAACACTAGATTTTACATTTTAATTCAAACCCGAAAAATATTTAAACCCGCAAAAGCAATATTTTATTATATTTGTAAATTATTACAAAATAACGCTAAAATATTTATAATTTATGTGTGACCATTTTCTATTAAACAAAGTTTCAATCTTTAAACAAAATTATTTATAATATTTATACAAAATTGATTAGTTATTTTACTAAAAACTTTGTTAATTGTATTTTTAAGTTTGACTTGTTAAGCAAGAGTCGAGAAGGTCGGCCAGTCCAGGGAGGGGGGTCAGGGGAGGGATTTTTCCAAAAACGCTCAAAACCCCCATATATTTTTGATGAAATTTTGCTTAATTTAACTGGATTTAAACTGGATTTAGCACCAATTTAGGTAAAATATTGAGGGGGTGTACCTTTTCGCGGACCAAATGCTAAGGGGTGGGGTAAATTCAAATTTTCAAAATCAGGGGGGTTTTTGCCTGATCCCCCCCTTCTCGTTCTCTAGTGTTAAGTTATGTTTGATGTGTTTAGATGAAAGTCGAGTTCACAAACTTTTAGTTAGATCACAATTAATTTAATTTCAAATAATTTTTATAATATCACAATTAGTTTTAATTTTTTTATATATTACAATTACTAATTAATAATACTAAATATTTTTTAACATAAAGGAAATATTTTATTTAAAATTTATTTCCCGCTTATCAAACAATGTGCTCTCAAATCAAATTTGGACTAATATTATCTGACCTTTAGTTTTGGATTTTAATCAGAAATTTGTTTGCTTTTGCGGATTATAAAGTCAGGGTATCTTTGGATTTATAGTTAGTTTAGATTTTACTTTTATTTTATTTAAACTAAAAAACTGTAATTAAGTAATTCATAGTTTGGTTTAAAACTTAAATTGTTTATTATATTGTGTAAAATATTACACAACATTACTATTTAAAATAAATATTAAAAAAAATAAAATTTTTAAAATTATTTTATTTATCTATTTATAATTATCTATTAAATTTAATATAATTTATACTCAATTATTACTTACAAATTATGTAACGGTAAGCCCCGCCCCCTATTCCTAAAATTTTTTGGTGGTTAATAGCCCTTTAATTGTAGATCATATATATGAAAAAAATATCGGCGGAAAGTGAAAGACAAAGATTTTATAAAAAAACAAAATATTATTTTTCAAACTGTAAATAATAAATTCTAAAATATTTAAGATATATAACATGCTTAACATCCAATTAGTGTCTAATGCAGTGTTACTGTTAATATTGAAAGTATAGCATAACTGCTTTGTTGTTTAATAATGTTTATTGTAAAATAATGTAAAAGTATTTTGGAAAAATATCTTTAATTAAATTTTTTTTTTTAATTTTTCATAATTTGTTCACAATTTTTTTTGTAAATTTCTACATTTTATTTAAAATTTTATTTTTATGTATTTATATAAAAGAGACTATATAAAAAAAAGTATACCCAATTTATTGAAAATTTTATAATTAATTTTTTTTATATCACCAAAATAAATTTGCGCTAGTCTACAATAAGCATCATCAGACAACACACCAGTTAAGCCATACTTTCTGCAACAATAATAAATATGTATTAAACAATGTCCTAAAATTTTAGAATTTATTATTTACAGTTTGAAAAAATATTTT
>JAQFXP010003918.1:0-11564 GCA_034693685.1 Belba bartosi | reverse complement strand
CCTTTCTCTCTCTCTCTTTCTTTTCCCCTTTCTCTCTCTATCTCTTTCTCTTCCCCTTTCTCTCTCTCTCTCTTTCTCTTCCCCTTTCTCTCTCTCTCTCTCTTTCTCTTTCCCTTTCTCTCTCTCTATCTCTCTTGCTTTTTTTTCTCAAAGTATTATGTTAAAGTCTAATAAAATTTTAAAATAAATTTTTAATAACAAATCTTAGAACATATAATAAAAGCAATTTATTTCAAACATTGAAATTTAAATATTTTATCCATATCAAATTAAGCAAAACAAAAATTATTTTTATAAAAACTGTTTGTAATTTTCTAATTTTATTAATATTTATTAAGAATAAATTATATTTGTAAACGTTAGAAATTAAATTGTATACTCAAGATAAAAATAATTATTTATATTTTTAAATTTTAGATTTTATATTTTAATATAGTTTTATTTTATTTAAAATACCTTTTACTCCAATTTTTTATTTGCTTTTATATTAAGATTATTAGTTAATACACGTAATTGAAAAAACTCATACGTTAGTCATCGGTGGTTTGGGTGAAAATATTTGTTTTAATATATAATTTATAAATTAATTTTTACAAATGCAATTTATTATTATTTGTTCAAAATAAAATTACAAATCTAAAACTAACAGCTTTAAATTTTAGTTATTAATATTATTAATCGTTTTACACTAATAAAAATATTATTGTAAACTGTAAATTTTTGTCCAAATATTTTATATTAAATAAAATAAAACATTCAGACAAAAATTTATTACTAGTTGCAAACTTATTGCATTGGTTTCATCGCATTCTTGATATGACTTTCGGTGGTTTGGCTATCGATCGAAACGAAAAAATATTTATTAATAAATATTATAAAATCTATGGATATATTATTTTCCCCGTTTTCAGAAATTTGATTACTGTTTTTGAAACATTTAAACCAATTAAAAATTAACTATATTAGTTTTAGCCGTAATTGGAGGCGTTATGGCGCATTCTGGCTGTATTGTTTATGCACTATAATATAAAATTTCTTTATAAATTATATGCAAATTGATTGACATTTAACTGAAAAATTAGTATTTCAATTAATTTTGTTTTACAAGTATGTTTTTGGTTATTTTGAATGGTGTTTATCATGCAACTTAATCATAAAAACCAAAATTGTATTTTTTTCAGATAACTTTTACAGCCAAAAAGCTTTCTAAAGCCCACAATTGTGGCTAAAACTAATATGGTGAGTGGAGAAACAGTGAGGTTTTTTAAAGCCGTAAACAAGTAAACTGGAATCATGGTAAATAAAGGTTAAGATTTATAAAATCATAAATTATTAGTTTAAATAAAAAATAATTTGACACAAATATAAAGTAAATATTTTTTTGTTTTTTATTATAATTTTTATGATATATGCATGTTGTCATAAATTTCAAAAATTTAAATTTTAAAATTAATGATTAATTTATAATTGATGATTGTTTAATTAATGCTTGCATTTTTATTATAAATATTATATTGATTTATTTTATTAGTAATAATTATGTATAATATTTTTAAAATATTTTGATTTTGCGTATAAGAAAATTTTTAATAATTCAAATTAATAGCAAAATCATTAGCAATTTCTACTATCACATATAATGTTTTTAAAATATTTTTAATTTAATAGCACTGCAAAAGTTATTTCAAACGTGTTGTTAGCAGAAAATTTAATTATTTTCACAATATAATCATTTGTACAAGCAAATCAAATAAAAAAATATGTGTTTATTTTATTTATTATAATTTTAATTTTTATGTTGTAATGTTTAATATGTAAATTATGCCAAGATAATTCAATAAAGTTTTATGTACAAATTGTAAATAATATTATATTTTAAAATTATTCTAACGATTAATTTTATTAATTAGTTTTAATAATGTTTGATAAGTTAATTAACCTACTTTATAACAAATTATATATTTGCAAAATAAACAATTTTGATTCAAACAAATTAATATTAAAAGATTTACAAATTGAAATAAATGGAATATTTTTTAGTAAATATGAATTGATTGATTTTTCAAATAATTACTCAGGTCAAACAAAATATTTTCATTTTATTTTAAATTCTATTTTACTTTTATTTATGGTAATTAAATGTTTAATATCTATTACTTTGCCAAATAAATCAAATGAGTTTTATTTGTATATTGGTGATTTGGCATATTTTATGAGCATTCATATTCATGGTAACTTAACTATTATCTTACTTTTAACTACAGCAATAATTCTTCAATTAATCAATTTATATAACCATGGTAAAAATGTAAAATATACTTTTATGCGGGTCTTTAATATGATGTATGGAGTTATTACACCAAAAGCTATCGGTTTATACGACGAGAAAATAATTATAAAATTGATTACTATAACAAAGTTTGGTTTAATATTGAATAAATATTTAAACAATTTAGTTCCACTGGTTAATTTTTTAATTTTTTTCTCTGTAATTAGTTTAAACACAACAATATTAAATGCTTTATTAATTGTCTTGCCTCATTCTTTGTTTTACGCAAGCTGTGTTTTCATTTACATGAAGACAATTTTAATTCAAATCATTTATTTTTTTATAATTTCATATTATTTGAAAAAATGCAAACTTAGAGAACATAACAAATATTTGCAAAACTGTATTAAAACTAAACGAATTATTAATTTAAGTAAAAAAATAAATTCATTGACCAGAATATATCAAGAGATTAGTGAATACGACACTAATTATTGGTCAAAATTTTTACTAATATATTGGCATTTTATTATATTGTTTCTAGCATTTTGTATATTTATGTTTATTTTTAGCAAAACTGTACATGTTAAATTGTTTTTTACATTTCTTATAATATTAGGTTTATCAACGCTAATATTTTTAGTAGAAATGTGCGCTTCAGTTAATTTTGAAGTTAAAAAGACTTACAAACTATTGTCGTCTTATAAATTGGTTTGTATTCAGTCTAATCAATCGGTGCTATATAAAGCAAAAATTGGTATCAAGGTAAATATACAAAATATATAAATTTCTAAAATTAAAAAAAAATTAATATCTAGATTAAAATATTAATAATTTCTATAGTTTTTGTCAATATATGAGAGACTCGGACAGAGAAACGGTAACGGAGTTGGGTTCTCGTGTTATATATTGTTTCTCATCGATTACTTTAAGGCATATGAGGTATAAAACAATTACAATATATTTTAATGTATTTTGTAAATAGAATTAATTACGTTAAAATGATTATTTTTTATTTCAATAGATGATTGCATTTTGTTTTGTAGTTTTGCTTAAATTAATTGAAATGGAAATAAATTAAAAATATTAATAAACATTAAACAGCACTTAAACGCGTTTTTCCTTAATGTAATTGTTATTACTAGTAATAGCCATAAGATAAGAAATCAAATTGTTTGTTAGCTTTTATACCATTTGTTAAACATACAAAATCAATATATCTGCATAGACTTACAAGGTCAACCTTAAAACTATGCAGATATATTGTTTTTGTATGTTTATTAAGCAGTTAAAGTGTTAATAAACTCGTTTGAACTATGTAATGTGGCCATATCTGGTTATTACCATATACAACCGTTCTCAGAACTAACTTTATTGCTTAAAACGTAATAATTAACTATTCCTTAATTTTTTTTATTATAAAATTTATATTTCAACTATAAAATTTCTTTACGGATATACTATAAAAATATTTTTGAAAAATATTGGTTTGTTAATTTTAAAAAAATTAAAATATGTTGTGAGTTAACTACCAAGATTTTAAAAATTTTGAGATATACAAATTATTTATAACTCAAAATAATTGTTGACATCTAATTTGGTTTTTTAAAAATTGTAACAAGTTACAATTTGTTACTACTTTAAACTTTTATAAATAAAAAAATTTGCATTTAAAAATTTTTAATAAATTAAATGCAATCAATAAATAATTTATATTTATTATTTTAGTTAATTGCAACATTGTAGAATATTTTAAAATTAAAAATAATTGTAAACAAAAATTTTTAATAAAATTTAATTTTTAATGTGAAAATTTTAATTTGTTGTTAGTTGAATAAAAAAAAACATTTAAATTTACAAATTACAATTTACAGAAAATTATTTTTACATTAAATTAGTAATAAAATTTTATTATTATTTGGCAAAAATTTATTGTGAAATAATCAAGGATCTTTGATTTATCATGTTTTATGCTATAAAGTTATTTTTATTGAAAGTAATTTAAGAAAATTTGTTAACATTTATTTTTATTTTTAAAATGTTCTACAATGTTGCAATTAACTAAAATAATAAATATAAATTATTTATTGATTGCACTTAATTTATTAAGAAATTTCAAATGAAATTTTTTTATTTATAAAAATTTGAAGTAGTAATAAATTGTAAATTGTTACAATTTTTAAAAAACCAAATTAAATGTCAACAATTATTTTGAGAAATAAATAATTTGTATATCTCAAAATTTTTTAAATCGTGATAGTTAACTTAAAACATATTTTAATTTTTTTTAAATTAATAAGCCAATATTTTTCAAAAATATTTTTATAGTATAACCGTAAAGAAATTCCATATTTGCAATAAACATTTTATAAAAAAAATAATCAAGGATTATTTAATTATTACGTTTTAAGCAATAAAGTTAGTTCTGAGAACAGCTGTATGTCCAAACTTGTAATAATAAAACAAATAAACAAACATTAATGCTCGTATAAGTGATCTATCAAAGTGTGACTTTTGTATCATGCAAATAAATAGTTACAAATTAATGTGAGCATTAAGTAAACTAAAAAAATATATTTTAATTAACTTTAATATGTTAAAATCTCATTTTTAAAATTAATTTAATATAAAATATGACTAATACAGTAAACTTTTAATAAAATTAACTTGTTTAAAATTAAAATTTACTTTTTTCAAATTATAAGTCACTTGTATTTAAAAAAAATTTTTAAAAAGGCAATAACATGCAAAAATAAACTGGCATAAATGTATATTACATTTATATATAAAATACCATAATAATTTATTAAAATTTAAATTTATACTTTTTTAAAAATTTATGATAATAAATTCAATAATCGCATTTTTGGTATTACGCGATCAAATAGGAAAGATATTTATTAATAAATATGATAAAATCTATGGATATATTATTAATATAACAAAAACAAAATGTTTTATAATAATGTCATATGCCAGGTGAGCCTTGTGCGATATATTATCGTTTTCCCGACGACTGATCTGACTAATGATGTGTTTGAGTTGAGTTGGAGTCGAGTTATGTTCTATCTACTTTGTTTGGGTTACGATCTCCTCGGCCTCCAGGTGCTTCCGAAATACCAATTATGGTTTTATTAATTCGAGTCGGATCTAGTCTCGACTCGAACACACAGTTCAACTCTTTACTCACTCCTGAACTCTAACTATATTTAAATTTTTATACACACTAAATAATTTAAGCACTTCTTAAAATCAATTAGAATTTATTTATAATTAATTAATAATAGAATGGATTAGTATTTCACAGAATAGTAATTATAATTATAAAATATGAACTAGTCAGTTTAGACTCTACAACTCAACTACTCGGTTAATGTATTCATACCTAATCTTATCTCTTCTGGTTTACATTTACATATAGATTACACATATTTTAAAATTTAAATATTATATACAACTTTATATCTATTTGTCATATCTAGGCTTCAAATAATCTATTCGCATTTGACAATAACATAAACAAAACTTAATTTTAATCGGTTTAATATCCGCTAAATAATTAATTTTTACTTTTAATTGTTATACAAAATGTAATAAATTAATAAAATTAATGCAAGTTTTTTTCATAAATTTTTATTTATAAAATCATTTCTTACATAGAATTTTAAATATTAAAAAACATTTAAAAATGTGTGGTATTGGAAAAAAATGTGCATGCAAAATGAGTGATAAACAGTTTTTTAATATATTTTGCATCAATTTAAAAACTTTTAATGTTTTAATTTAAAGTCATTTGAAATATATGTCAAAAATTTCAATATCTGTTAGGAAATAAATAATAATTATTTTAAATGTTAAATTTATACTTGATTTTAGGTAAAAACATTTTAATTGGCCGGGTACAAGTTGTCGTTTTACGAACAAGTAGCAAAGCATTGGAAGATAGAGTTTATTGAAAACTATACATCGTTTGTTTGTTACAAAGCGGGATCAGACAAGAATAATTTTAATTTAAAATAATGACATTTAATTAATTTAACATTTATTTGGCGCAAAAGCGCCTTGTTAAGCCGGAAAATATTTTAAAGTTTGGAAGTTAAAATTAGAATGTTTACCAATAATTTATGCAAAATCTAGTTTAATCTAATTTACATCCAAATATGTTTATCATATATTAATTAATTATAAATATATTATGCGTTTAAATGTTTTTAATAAATCACAACCCTTATACCCCTTGAATTTTTAACACAATATTTTGGTAAAATTAGCTTTAAATAATATATTTAGTCCTTTATTTAAACTAATTAATAAAATTAATTATTAAAATAATTTTAAAATATAATATTAATTTCAATTAATACATAAAACACTATTGAATTATTTGGCTATAATATACATATTAGACATTTCAACATAAAAATCAATATTATAATAAATACAATAAACTCATATTTTATTATTTGATTTGCTTGTACAATTGTCTCAATTGTGAAAGTAATTATATTTTATGCTAATATAATAAATCAATATATTATTTATAATAAAAACTTAATCATTAATTAAACAATCATCAATTATACAATAATCATTAATTTGAATTTATTTTATTTTTTAAACTTATGACAAAATGCATAAATTATAAAAATTATAATAACAAACAGAAAAATATTGTTTTTAATTTGTTTCAAATTATTTTCTATTTAAACAAATAATTTTTAAATTTTTAAATCTTAATTTATACTCAATCACAAATCATTATTAAATACTGTTAATTAAGATATTAATAACAATAAAATTTCAATTAAATATACATTAAAATAAAGAAATTATAAAAATTTATAATTATTTAGTATATTTATTGAATTGAATAACTGTTAATTTTAAATTTTTTATAACAAACAAAAGCTAACAAAATGGGTGGGATATGTGGATCTCAACATGCCTTATAAAATTAAAATATAATAATTTTTTTTAAAAATTAAAATACATTTATTTGTTTAAAATAAGTTTATCTCTAATGTACTGCAAAATAATTAAATTGTTTGTTTTATTGATTTTTAAAATAAATATTTAAAATAACTACAGTTTAAAGTTAGCATATTCATACGGTTAAAAATAGTTGTATGAATAGATTTGAAGTTTAAGTGATTGGTTATGAAAGTAGATAAGTGTTGAGTATATTTGAGTTGTCGCGAGGTTTGGGCAAAGACATGTGTCCCGGGCGGAGCAGTGACGCAACGCAAGACTAATTAGAGATTGAGATTTATAAAAACAATAAATCATTTGCTTAAATTTGACCTACATACAATTATTTTTGTATTTGTCATTATAATTTTTGTGATTTATGGATGTTATTATTAGTTTAATAAATAACAATTTTAAAATTAATGATTAATGTATATTGTTTGATTAATGATTAAATTGATATTATAAATATTATATTGATTTATTATATTAGTAAAAAATAAAAAACATTTTTATTTTGTATTTTATAATATACAATAATTTATAAAATTCAAATTATCATCAAAAACATCAAAAATCTCAACAATGGCATATAATTGGTTTAAAATGCTTAATAAAAATTATCAATTGATTAACACTACAAAAGTAAATCCAAACCTGTTATTACCAGAAAATTTACAAATTCAATTTGCAAACAAATTTTTCAAAAAATACAATTTATTTTATAATTTAAATAATTATTCAAGCAAATTAAATAAAAACTATCCGTTTATTGTATTGAGTGTAATTTGGATTTTTATGTTGAAATGCGTATTATGTATATTATGGCCTAATCAATCAATAAAGTTTCATGTATATATTGGTGATCTAGCATATTTTATGAATATCCAATTTCATGGCAACTTATCATTAATTTTAACTAGTTTTACAGCTATAATATTGCAAACAAATAATTATTATAAATATTTATCTAATCTTAAGTTAACATTTATGCGGGTCTTTGATATGATGTCTGGAGTTATTACACCGAAAGCTATTGATTTATACGACGAAAAGAATATCAAAAGTTTACTCATTATTACAAAAATTGCTTTTACTTTAAATAAATATCTAAACATAATATTCTTTATATTAAATATTTTTGTTTGTTTAATTTTAATATGCCTAAATACGACATTTTTAAATGGAATAATATTTGGTATATTTCACTCACTGTTTTATGCAAGTACATTTTTATTTGTTAGTAAATTAATTTCAGTTCAATTCGTATATTTCTGTATAATTGCATATTATTTGAGAAAATGCAAACTTAGAGAACATAACAAATATTTGGATAATTGTGTTAAAAATAAACGAATTATTAATTTAAATCAAAGATTTAATTCATTGAACAGAATATACGCTGAGATTAGTGAATACGACACTAACTATTGGTCAACATTTTTGGGAACAATTTGGATATTTATTATACTTTTAATGGCGTTATTCATATTTATGTTTATTTTTACTAAATATGTACAAGTTAAAATATATTTTACAATTCTTGTATTAAATAGTTTATTTTTTCTAATATTTTTGACAAAAATGTGCGCTTCAATCAATTTTGAGGTTAAAAACACTTACAAACTATTGTCGTCTTATAAATTGATTTCTATTCAAACTAAGTATTCAATGCTATATAAGACCAAAAACAATATCAAGGTAATTTTTTTAGATAAATACAGCAAAATTAATATATATTAATTAATAAAATAATTAATATAAATAATTGTTATAGTTTTTATCAATATATGAGAGAATCGGACAGAGAAATGGTAACAGAATTGGATTTTCGTGTTATAAGTTGTTTCTTATTAACTACTATAAGGCTTATGAGGTATAAAATTATATATTTATATTAAATATTTTTGATAAACTTTTATATTAACATGTTTATTGTTTAATATAATAGATGATTGCATTTTCTTTTGTAATTTTACTCAAATTAATTGAATTGGAGATCAATTAAAACTGACATAAATATTAAATTTCAATTAAATATTAAAATAATTTTTACTAATAAGCAGAGGCTGTACTTTGCAACAATCGCTACATCTGTAATAAGTAGGTCCCGGATCCTGTCTTATTTTCTTATCTCGTTTTATAAATAGCTGACGCAACAGCTATTTTGACTATAAATTACGGCTAAAAATAAAAATTAAGATAAAATAATAAAAATATTAATTTTATTTTAAAATGACTATAGATGACCATTAATTAATCCAATTATTATTTAATGATAGAAATGTTTTCAGATCACCATTAATTAATCAAACTATTGTTTGGAAATTATAATAAATTACATTAAAATCTATGTCGATCTACATTAAATCAATTAATAGTGATTTGAAGACATTTCTGCCATCAGATAATAATTGGATCAATTAGTGGTGATCTGAAAACATTTCTGCCATCAGATAATAATTGGATCAATTAGTGGTGATCTAAAGACATTTCTATTATCAGATGATAATTGGATCAATTAGTGGTAATTTGAAGACATTTCTGTTATCAAATGATAATTAGATCAATTAGTGGTGATCTGAAGACATTTCTGTTATCAAATGATAATTAGATTAATTAGTGGTAATCTGAAGACATTTCTGCTATCAAATGATAATTAGATCAATTAGTGGTGATCTGAAAACATTTCTGTTATCAAATAATAATTAGATCAATTAGTGGTGATCTGAAGACATTTCTGTTATCAAATGATAATTAGATTAATTAGTGGTGATCTGAAGACATTTCTGCCATCAAATAATAAATGGATCAATAAATGGTCATCTATAGTCATTTTAAAATAAAATTAAAATTTTTATTATATTATTTTTATTTTTATTTTTAGCCGTAATTTATAGTCTAAATAGCTGTTGCGTCAGCTATTTATGAAACGAGATAAGAAAATGAGACAGGATCCGGGCCCTAGTAATAAGAAACATAGTTTTACACTAAATTATCCGGTTTATCATTAACACTTACATTTAGATAAATAATATTAATTCAATTTAGAAATTTTAACATTTATATATTTTTTCTATACTATTAATAACGTTGGTTAATATTTGTACATTTGTGTGACCTGTTTAATGACGTGTTAATTGATATTTAAAAATATGTTGAATTAATTATAAGTTTAAAATTTTATATAATTTTTAAAAATATTATAAATCTAATTATTATATTAATTCAAATAATATTTAAAGTCTTACTAGCTAACTTAATTTATTTATTTTAATTTTTTGCAGATAGTAATAAATTGTCAAGAAACATTTATATTAGAAATAATAATGTTATAAAAAAATTATTTATATCAATGTTCAAGAAAATATTAACAAGTTAAATACAGAATTATCTTTTATTTTAACATTTAATGCAATTGTGAATATTTGCACAATTATGTTGAATATATACGACATAATATATATACAGTTAAAATATATATACAGTTATATAATATCATATTTCGGTTTGAAGACTCATTTTTTAGATAAAAATTTAATTAATATATTTATAAAAGTTATAAATATAATTATTTTCAAATTTAAACCTAATAGAATTTTAATAATTAAATTATATTTTTAATTATATTTGTATTAGTTTTAAATGCAAAATTGAATAAATTTTAATTTTTAATTTAATTGTTTGTATTTAATCATTTAATTGAATATTTATTTGAATGACGCGCCGGAATTATTACAGTTTATCGGAACACATATCGCTATCTATTGAGTAAAGTTGTAATTTCAGCTTTTATTTATATTTATTATGTATGTTTTTCGATAAGCACAACAGACACCAAACAGACTTTCTCAGGTGACTTAGCCCCAATGTGGTATTTGAGATGTCTGTTTAGTGTTGACTCGCGCTATGTTTTTGCTATTTAATTGCAATTATATTTTATTTTTTAACAATAATAAAAAAGTCTAATTGTTAAATATGTATTAATTTAATTTAATATATGCTGCTTATTAATGTGTGCATATCGCTTCTTTAAATATGCATTCTTCTTCTCTATATTTGAATAATTAGTTTTTACGCAGCACATGCGCAATTAGGGAAGCAACATATATAAAAAACATATAAAATTGTTTAATTAATTTAATTTAAATTAACCAAGTAAAATTTAGCAAAAACTAAATTAATTTTGTTACTTAATAAATAATGTAGTTTTGTTTAAAATTAATTTTAAGAATATTCTGGTGTGACAATTGAAAATAAAAGCTTATGAATAGTGTTTAAGATTTATAAATTATTTTTTTAAATAAGAAAATATTTTGACCTAAAC
>JAQFXP010003917.1:0-11565 GCA_034693685.1 Belba bartosi | reverse complement strand
AGAGAGAGCAAGAGAGCAAGAGAGAGAGAGAGCAAGAGAGAGCAAGAGAGAGAGAGAGAGCAAGAGAGAGAGAGAGAGAGAGCAAGAGAGTTACATGTACATAGTTAAATCTAGAAATTCTTATGTGAATTAAATAAAGTACTGTATTTTAAATATAATAAAAAAAAGTTTTTAGTTTTCAAGTTTAAATATTTGGGTAAAAATACATTTAAATACATTTTCTCAATTAAATTAGCGAATGCTTTAAATTCTAAAAACATTTATGAATTCGAGGAAAAAAATAATAAAAATAAATAAAAAACCTGAAAATTGTTAATTGAATTGCTTTTTTGTGGTACTGTTCCTACTTCTCGGAAAAATAGTCTTTAAATTCAAATTTAAATATTCAAACAATTTATTTAAATTTTTCAAACTTTAACCGTTCAGTCGAATCGTCTCTTGTTTAGAGTCAGAGTTGAAGTCGAATCGGAAAAATAAATTTTGATTTGAGATAAACTCTTGAGGGAAAATGCGGATAAAAAATCCTCTCAACATAACAACCAAATGTATTCTTCAAAATGTTTTTTTGAATGATAGGGCAGAGAGTAAGTCATCTCTCTATTGATATGTAATGAAATATATCTCTATTTCTCCACTTTATACTACATTTGAAAGAATAGATTAAAAAAATAAGTATTTCTTTTGTTATCGACAGAAGAGAAAAGTTTTTTTTTCTGAAGAGATCAAAGATTTTCAGTGATTTCTATCGTATGAAATACATTGCGCTTTGAGATCAACTCAACCAAAATAATCCTAAAATCAGAAAAAATTTTGAAATACAAAAGCAATTTCGAAATGAATGGGTGATTGCAATACAAGACATATAATGTCCAGTAATGTCAGTAATGGGTCAATAAGTCGGTTCAATAGTTATGTTTTCAGTTTGTTTGCCATTCGCTGTATTCTTATAACAAATAATTATGAAATATATCCCGAAATCTATTGACTCTTATCGGTCAAGTGGTAAACCTCTCGACTGGCGCTGCAGTTCGAGTGCTCTGGGCTTTCAATATTGTAGTGATAACAGAGACGAACTCACGAGTGCAAAAGGCACCATAAAATGTTCTGGTTCATATATGCACATCACATCATACATAAGTTATACACCACAAACCACCTTCGCCGGAGTCAAAGGTATTGTTGGAACAAAATTTCATATATTGTTCGGTATATTAGGGAAGAGAACAAAAGGATAATAATATTCGAGAAAAGAATTGCACGAAATGTTGTGATGTGACCGATCATTACCAAAGGCACGACCACTACTCCACTACTCTAAACCCTAAACTCAATAATCCTTGGCTAGAGTTCCACTACTAATCAAACCTAACCCGAGATTTCGGCTCAATTTCTGTTTACTATATTAAATAATTTTAATTAATTTGTAATTTTAATTAATATGTAATTTGTATTTGTATTAAATTAATATTATTGAACATTTAATGTTCAAAGTAACAAACAAGCTCTTAACCTTGTTAAAATTAATTTAACGTTTATAAGAATAATTTAATTGATATAAAAAATATAATATTTTTATAAATTATATCATTATATGTTTAAATTTTAGAAATGTAATTATATTTGCAATTTAAACTTTTTAATCTCTTAATCGACAATAACAGGAAATAAATAATCACAAATAATAAACTACTCTATATAATTTTTAATGGATATTGATAATTTATATAATATTAAATTATATTATAGCTATTACTGTATATTTTTATTTATTCATTTATTGTTAAAATATATCAAAATATTTCGGATATCATTGGAAAAAGAGATATAACATAACCAGAACTAAACCTAAACCTAAAGCTGACCAGCTGAGAGCCGAGCCGATCCGAGCCAACCCGGGGTCGCGTGTTTACCGCCTGTCAGTCAGTGTATTGTTCTATTGATGTAAGTGTTTAGACTTGGAGTGCATTTGCGCCACAACTCGTATATAGTATTCTCTATCTGTTGTGCAGTACCGGTCTCTCCACTCAAACTAATGTATGTTATGTTTGTTTTCACTCTATTTTATCCGTTAAAAAGTGTGATAAAATCGCTTCTATTTTATACATATAATGCACGCAATTCTCATCTCTCATCTGATTCTGTGCCTCTCATAGCCATCACTGCAATAAAAGGCTAACTTTTTTGAAGTTTTCCAAAAATGTATTTCAACAACACATCAGTCATTCTCTGATCTTCAACTCCACTCTTATCTATCACAACGAGAGTATTAAGTATTAAGTTCTTCAGTGTTTTTGTTAACAAATCATTTCATATACTCTACTCTCGTTTTGATCATTTTCATAGACCATAGTTCTCATCAAAACAATTACTTTTGTTTTATTTGAGCACAAATTTAAGGCTAATCACGAATTTTTCAAACCTATACAATTGGAGATATACTGTTTTGTGCCTAGCACAGTTTGTTTCGAGTTAGAAATGTAATTTATAAACAAAAACAATCTTTTTTATTTAGTAAAGCCTTACAATTTAGCATTCTAAATATATTGTTTTAGAATAATTATAGTTAATAAGTAAAATATTTTCTTTTTAAAATACTCTAAGTCATATTAAAGGCTATATTTTTTAATATTATAATATATTTATTTTTTTGATTGATTGCAAATTTGATTTTAATTATAGAGTTTATAAATTCATATGAATTTTAGAAATGCAGAAAAAATGTATATGCATAATTTTTTTTGACTAATTTTTGTTAAAAATAAAATATAAACTGGTTTTGTGTTTAAAAATTTTTAATCAACAAAAATTTAAATTAAGAACAATTAATTGATTATTAATTAATAATTATTTAAATTAATAATGGCTATAAAAAGACGCATCACTTTATAACAAGAATTTCCTTGTTTAAACGCCTACATAAAAGACACCACGCAGAATTCTAAAAGGAAAAATTCAACAGATAAAATTTAAAAAAAATAAAAGTCATCTCTATTCTAATAATTATCAAATGTCACGATAAGTCATCAAAAAAAGAAAGAGAAAAGAACTTTTCACTTGTCATTTATATAATTTAATTTCAGAAATTCTTCAAATAATCTCAATTTTATGAACTAATATATTTGAAACGCATTTTTGTGCGAATTCATGTTAAAACAGCACTTTTATCGTGTTTTTTAAGCTAACATTTCACAATAACATTGAGTCGAGTACGAGAGAGAGCGAGAGAGATAGAGAGCATAGCATTTGCTAAATGTTATTATCATATAATCATATCTGTAAGGGCTTCGGGCCATACACACCATACACACCATATCCAACATCACCTCTACTCTACTCTCGCTGTGTATGTCATACAGTCATACAAACGACATAAGAGAAAAAAATTTATTCTCTCTTTGCTTCATCAATAGAGGAAGTAGTGAAACAGCCAGTCCTCTCATGTCATGCATGTCCAGACCCGGACGTATAAATTTATCATTGAATTTGTGCTATAATTATCTGAATAATTACTTTAGATTGGCTTCGGATTCGAAACAATACATTCCGTACGCATACAAACTCAACATTGTTTCCAAATACAATAAAACAATATATTATTTTCAATTTACTTTAATTCTATTTAATGTCATTTTTTTTCTCTCTATTTTGTAATTCGCTTTTATTAAATAAAAAAAGTTTGTAAACAAAAATGTTTTTTATTCCGAATTTGTTATCAAGTGCTGAAAATCTGATTTGATTATAGAAAACATTTCTGATTTTTATTATAAAATTTAAATATCCATAAAATATATTCTATTCATAAGAGAGTAAATTATCCATAAAATGGGTAAAGGATTTTGATTGTCATTTCAAAAATTTTATTTTTTGTTACTTTGCTTACTAAGAAATAACTGAACATAAAGTCTGAACTCTTTTTGTGTGCATTTTTTCAGTATATTTATTGAGTATAAAAGTCTAACTAAAGCTATAATTTTTCTTATTTATTATTCTTATATAATCGATGAACTCTTATGTTTGAAATACTCCTTATTATGGATCAAAGTATATAAACAATAAAAAGAAGTGTTATTTAAAACTTTTATTTTCTTTTGAATACCAATAGTTTAAATACATAAACGAATTCAAATAATAAGAGCTCTGAAGCCCTGACTTAAAGCTGAAAGTCATAAAAAACGAAAACACAAACCGATTAAACCTTAAACCTGTCATAAGATATATATATGAGTGCAAGAAAGAGAGGGAAAGATTTGTTGGAAAAAAGTATTTATTTCTAAATATAAATTTGAGTCAAATATAAAAATAATCGACGAAAAGGAGAGACAGAGATCTAGATAGAGATGAAAAAATATGACTGACTTTTAAAAACAGAGCTATATTTTAGTGTTTTTATGAGAGCAAAGGAAACATTAAGTTTTCGCATCCATTCGTGTCTTGTCTTTAGTTGGGATCAACATCACAGCAAACAGTCCAAACATATCCAAACATATATGTAATGACACTCAATGTTAAGCGCTTTTAGTATTTCTGTTTCGCATATATAGACGAAGTCAGAGATAGAGATAGAGAGCAAGTGTTGGCAAAACTTTTTAAATGTTAATCTTTTTTTCGGTATATTTTTTCATCTGTTTTGAGGGTTAAGCTGTTTGACGGGACATCATCATCACTGAGCACCGGCACTGAGCACCGGCAGAGAGCACAGAGAGTTGCAGATCTAATGATAATATGGTTGTAGAGAAGAGAAAGTGAAAAGAAAAACATTTTTGGCTCGACTTTACAAACAGATTCTCTATTGGATTACTGGTATATCTCTACAAAACGATTGCACAAAGAAATTCATTGACAGAGAAATTGTTTATAAAATATCTATTATTTTGCTGTTTATTCATTCGTTCAGTCAATCAAATACTTATAGAAAGATCTTATCTAAACAACAAAATAACAAATTGTTTGATAAGAGATATTTCACTTTGATTTACTCGATTCGAACGAATTAAATGTTAGAAAATATTTATAATGTAATTGAAATGTTTGGCTAAATCTAAACAATTGATCGTTTGATAGACTTATTGCTAGAATACAAATAGTGAACATATATTGAATTGAATTCTAGTTTTAAGTTTTGTTTCTATTAAATGATAAAAAAAATGTTTTCCTAGTTATCCACACTATGTCTACATGTTGTCTATATTAGTATTAATTAAATTCAAAACATAAATTCCAAAACTAACAAATCATAAAAAAGATTTAATTCCATTCGTGATAAACATCGGAATCTTTTTAACAATTTCTAATTAAAGGTTAAAATAAATTGAATTAATAATAGTATTCAAAAATAATGTCAATTTGTTTCAACATTTGCTGTCAATGATTGCGGAAATTGGTTTGAAAAGAGTTTGACTTTTGTGTTGGATTTGTATAATAATAATTATTATTTTTAATCAAGAAGTGATTGAAGTCTTATTAAGTTTCTTTAAAATCAATAAAATTACTAATTTTTCAAACAAATAATTATAGATATATTCGACTGCTTTTTAAAAATACTTTAAAATCTTTAACTAAATTATGACTTCTATACAAATATTTAATTTTAATTATTTGAATTGAAAATAATAATTAGGAAACGAGTCGTAAAATATATTAAATGCATTAAATCTTAATTTTAAATTGAATTATGTCTTCAAATCCATAAAATATTCTCTAATTTATTTAATAAACAAAAACAGAATTTAAGACTAAATGTAATTAAATTGTTATTTGATTTGTGTTTAGTTTTTTCATTTAATTATCAATTGTTTTGACAATTCATTTAATTTTATTATAATCTAAAAAAATAAAAATAAGTTTAGTTTAAGTAAACCACAACTAAACGACAGATTATACACCGATTTATGCGAATAGTATTGAAGTAAATGTCGATTAAATGAGAGAATTGACCCAAATGTGTGTCCGAGCAGTTCCGGAATGTTTTCGTGTCTTCAAAAACAATTTGATTAAATCGATTCTAAGAATAGCTTGAATTTAGAAACGTTTAAATCAATTCAAAAAAATTGTCTAAATTTTCGAAACAATTTATTTTAAAGACAAGTCGTTTGGACAACTGATTTGAGCAATAATTTCGACAAAATGTTTAAATTATTTGAAATTTCAATTGAAGAACAAACAAATAAAAAGATGAAAAAGTTTTGCACAAAAAATAAGACTAAAGTGACTAAAATTTAATTTAATATAAAAATAGAGTAACGAATAAAACAATTCAATTCTCAAGTCATTCACAAAAATCTTTTCAATCTTTCAATTGCGGAAAACAACGATATTTTTGGTCTTAAAATCTTAAGAGAATTCAATTCATTTTCTCTATTCATAAATTTGTGTTAAAATTAATTCAATTTTTGCTCTAATCTAATAATTCAATTAAAACAAATCCAAAAAGTTTCTCAAAATTCGGAATAAATAAAATAAAATATCTTTACTTCGAATAGTTGTGATTGCATTACAACAAACATCTAATTCAATGTCAGACCAACTCTGAGACCCCGTATGGAACTGACGACTACTGCAAAAAACACTAACATTTTTTAACATCTCATCTCTCGTTTTCTAACTATTCGTTTGACTTTTTTTTCTCTTTTTTGAAACAAAATTTTTTTTCTCTCTTTTGCTTTTATAACATTTGGTTTCCAATGAAAATACTTTAGACTATTATTTCACTTATTCTCCTCTTCTGTTTGCAGTTTTGGTTCAGTCTATGTCTGCTCTTTGGGAGGGTATGTATGTATGGAATGGTATGAAAGACAGAGAGACAGAGAAGAGTATGGAATGAAATGAGAGAAACGAATAAATTCTAAACTTTTCTATTTTCTAGTTCTCTCTCGCTTTCACAATATTTACGATCAGTTAAACTGCAAATAAAATGTAAAAAAGTGATAATTGACTCTCAATGTGAATGTCAATCAGCACAGGGATGAAGAAAAGAATTGGAGTTTAGTTTAGTCTTTGGTGTGAAATGTGAGAACTCTTCACTCGATAAGTAGAAGTCGAGTAGACTTTGATTTTGACGTCGAATGCCGAACGACAGGCAATGGCACTAAAAATATCGTTCAATAGCTAACAATTGGCAAAATATACGTCAATAATGAAAAATAACTTATATTTCCGATTCAATTGAAGGCTAAATAAATTGGACAAAAATGATATAAAAATCGATTGTAAATTGAGATAAAAAAAATTAAGTTTATTATCTCTATTATATGCTGTGACTCCGGGAGAGAACTCATCGACTTTTCGCACTGTATTGCAGCTCAGACTCAATGATCTCATCTCTAACTATATAACGCTTTTTGATTGCTTCGGAGGGCTTATAAGGGAAACACAGTTTCCAATTAAGTCTTTGATTTGTTTTATAATTCATAAACTTCTAACGACTGGAACTTAACTTCAATTTTTGCACTAAATGTTTGACACAAAACGATTGATTCAATCGCTTCCTATTTTTACAATAGACTCAAATTCAAATAGTTTTGGATTTAATTTTGCAATTTGATTTTATCCAAATATTCTTAGACAACATAACAATAATAAATATTTATCACTATTTTTGTCTCAATTCTTAGGCGAACACAATATAAGCGATTAAACGAGTCATTCCCTTCAATGCCTGATCTCTGACTCCATTCAATGTTTGCATTGAGTGAGGAATTCCTCAAAACAAAACTGATTTGTTTGTCAGTTATTATGTGTGTTTTACTACTAATAGTACTAAAAGTGAATGCAAACACAAAAAACAACATAAAAATGCATTTAAAGGCATAGGTTTCGGTCCAATGCAACTGTGCTCTGAGTTTCACCAAATTGAAGCCAAAACTCCAAAACTTTTTGACTTGAATTCCAAATGAACTGAACTCTAAGGAAAAAACACTTTTGCCATAGATTTCACTCATTTTTTTTGTGCAGATCTTTGTGCGTTTGAAGCAAAGGGCGAATAACCTCAAGACCTTGGATGAGGGGGAGGAGGGATTGCAATGGCACAAGAGACCATAAAGTATGAGAGAGAGAGGGGAGAGAGAGAGAGAGAGAGAGCAGGAGAGAGAGCAGGAGAGAGAGAAAGCAGGAGAGAGAGAGAGAGCAGGAGAGAGAGAGAAAGCAGGAGAGAGAGAGAGAGCAGGAGAGAGAGAGAAAGCAGGAGAGAGAGAGAGAGAACTGGAGAGAGAGAGAGAGAGCAGCGATGTATGCATTGTATGCATTCGTATAAATCAATTTGAGTTTTTTTTACAGACAATAAATCAAAGCCAAAGGAAAACAGATTTTGTTCGCATTTACGTTGACTTATATTTCTACGTTTTCATCAATTAAACAGTTTTTCTGAGACAATCACATTTCTCACTATCACTGACTCTATTACTTATTCGAGAACTATTCTATTTTTAGATTAGTTTCCAACAAATTCTATATAATGTTTTTTTTGTGTAAAATGTTTTGCATTTCTTAATCAAATAATTATTTTAAACAGGCACATTAAATACTGAATTATCATTTAGTTTATTTGTTTTTCAAGACTCGAAAACTTGTCTTGTCTTGTCTAAGCAAAAAATTAATGTTAACACTATTTGTTAGCAATTGTTTTGGAGACACAAATACAATACATAAAATGCTTTTCTCGCAAATAAATTAATGATTGCTTTTGTGCCAACAGTTTTTGAGCCGAAAATATTGTGAAACTGTGTCCCAAATAATGCAAAAATTACTGAAAACATTAATCCATTGAAGAGTGTCGTCTCAATCACGTCTTCACGACTTGTTTTTGACATTTCCTCTGAACTGAACAACTCTTTTACTGAAATTTCTTTTGTCGACAAATTTAAAGATTATTTCCCAAATGAGAGACTAATTAAAAAATAATACATTTTAATAAAATAATCGATAATCTAATTAACTAATCATGTTCTCTTTAAGCATGCAAACTTTTTTAGTTTAACTGAAATTTAAATGATTTATAATCTAATTATAAATTTTTTGGTCAAATGCCAGTTAGAAAAGAAAAATCTGGAAAAACATCTCAGAAAACAAATGAATTTTGATAATATAATTTGCAGCTTATCTCTAGTTTTATATTTTGTTTATTTTATATCTATTTTTGTTTTATTGTACTTTTTTTTAACTTTTTTAATAACAATTCTGTGCAAGTAAAGTTAATTTAAATTAATTTATTTTTAACTTTTCTTTTGCAAACTAAGCCAAAAATTCTTATTATCGTAAAATAATTGCTTGAAATGATTTTTCTACTTTTTTTTGTTATACCTAATGATTATGAGTCTAATTCAGATTCAATTTGAAAAATACAGTTGAGTTGTTGTGCTATAAATTCGATGTCTTTTCTATTAGTTCACTGAAAAGTACTTTACTTTTCAGAAAAGTTTTAGTACTGAAAGAGAATATAAAACTCTATTGAATGTAATGATCGAAAAATTCAAAAATAACTCAAATAGACATAAATAAAATGAAACGATTCACTAGAGATGAGCAAAAAAAATGTGGAATAAATAAAAATAAACCTAAAACTAAATTTTTATTTAGTATTTTCCAGTGGAAAAAATCTGAGCTAAAAATTATTATACTCTTAAAAACGGCAATTTGTAAAAACATTTTTCATTTTATCTATTTTTGATATAATTTAATTTTAAACATGAATTTTGGTATTTATTTATAGTTGAAATATAATCCGAAACAAAATTCTTTGTTTTTTATTATTTACTATTTTTAGTCGAAATATTTTCTTCTTCTTTTTCTAATAAATCTTTAATCCAATTAATTTTTATTAAAAAAACTTTTTAAAATTTTTTCCGTGTAAAATAAAATTTTTTATTTGAACAACGATTTTGAGATAATTTTTTTATTAACAGAACTTTTCAATTCATGTGAGACTCAGATAAGAGGCTTTATTTTCAAAGACACAATTGTTGCAGACGTTTGACTCAATTTTATATATTTTTCAAAAATTATTAGTTATATGTTTGAGTGAAGCAAATATAACATGACTTATCAATCTAGTTTAGTTTTTAGTTTATTAGTTAGTTTTTTTTGCCAACTATTTCTATACTTAAATATTGGTTTATAGTACTCAATAGAGTTGCAAAACTTTTAGATTAAAACAAGAAATTCGTATTAATAGAATGGGAATGAGATGATAGAAGAGATAGGAGGATGGAGATGGGAAACAAGCAAAAAATTATGAATTAACTCAAATTCTCAACAGGGTAATTAGCTTTTATTCGATTATTTTCATTTAATCAAAAAATCTCTTAATAATTAAATAATGTCTTAATTTATTTATTAATAATGTGTTTCATATTTAAAACTTTTTTTCACTATTTCCTCATTTTTCTAATCCGAGAATTGAATTAAATATAATAAAAGTGTTATTTAAGGCAAACAACATATCGGAAAACATAAGCAATATATTCATTCGAAATATTGAAAGCTATTTATATTATTATATAGTTTGAGAGATGAGAGAAAACATTGAATGTCATTACATCCGAACATTTAATTCATTATATAAATACGAGAGACTATTATTGATGTTAGTTTCATATATTAAATGATGATCACAGGCTTCTAACCCTTACAATCTAGATTCTAGCCTGAGCCAAAGCACACACACAGACAACTTATTTTGATCTTTTTTAAATTCGAACAGATTAAACCTTTAGTCTGCGCTTGCTATAATTGTTTTATTGCATTTATTTAATTTAGCAACATTCTTATTACTATGGTTAATTTTGAAATTTTTAAAATAAAACATTAAATTTATTTTTTAATGTACTAAAACAAGGTTGATTGATTTTAAGCATTATAAATTTAATTTTGTTTTGTATGATAAATAATATGTGCAAATTGATTTTTATTGATTTAAATTTTATTCAATCGAATTTTTTTTTATATTAAATTACAAGTATTTTATTTTGTTTTCATTTTTCAATTTTTGCAAAGTATATAAAATATTTTGAAATATACTTTGAATTACATTTGACGTAAAATACTTTGTCTTCGAATTGATTTCAATATATTAATAATTTGCCGAATGTGTAGATTTGAAACAAAAAACAATAAATTATTTTTATTATTACAAATCCAATAAATTAGTATAAAAATTGAAAATAAACTTTATCTACCCCACCCTGGTCATCTCAATTGTGGTATCATTTAGATTCACATCATATAAATTGACAAATAAATTGACAAATTTTATTTTGTTTCAATTTTAGTTCAATAAAATGTTTGTTTGAAAAAATGAGCCATTTATTTCTTTTCTATTCTTTTTTTTTGTATATTACAAAAATATAAGTTTGTTTTGTTTTAAAATAAAAAAAAGTTTTTAAAATTGATTTTAATGATAATGTTGCGTCAAATTCAATAAATAAGATACGATATGCGTTTGGATTCAATAAACCCGAAATTTATATTCTTATAACTTATTATTCTTATGAATAAAACATTTATCAAATAAATATATAAAAGATTTTCTACAATACAAGGGAGGGGAGGGAGGGGCGAGAGGGAGAGAGAGAG
>JAQFXP010003916.1:0-11566 GCA_034693685.1 Belba bartosi | reverse complement strand
GTTGTGTTGTATTAGAGAATAAATTAAAATTTTTTAGTTTTTTATATTTTTATATAAAATTAGTAATAATTATTTACTTAGATAATTAATATATTTAATTTTTAAAATTAATTAATATTTTAAATAGTGATTAAATATACAGAACTAAGTAAGTAGCAAAACTTATTTGCAAATTACTTCCTAGCATAAATAATTTAAGCACTCTATAATTTTTGATAACTAAATTTTTTATGTATTAAATAAAAATTGTCAATTCAAATTAGTATTAATCCATTTTAAGGCAAGTAAAAATTTTCTAAAAGTAAAAATATTAAACTTTAGTTAACAAAATTGTGCCTCAAAACTAACGTCGTTAGTTATGTGGATTGACTGTTTCACTTTTTATGTAGAATTATTAAGTTATTTTTTTATTTAAAATTATTAAATATAAAAATTAATTTAAAAATTTGCAAATAATTTTAAAAACATACTAATTAATAAATAAAATAAACACCAAATAAATTATATTCTTATAAACTTTTAAGAAAATTTGAATTATTTGAGAAAATAAGAAAATTGAAGTAATTATGACCGAGGTAGTCTGTATTTACAAATTTATTTGGCTAGTATTCAATTTGATATTAATAACCTGACGTTTGTATATTTGTAAAATTATCTTTGTCAAATCTGCTCAAATGTTAAAATTTTTAACTTAATAATTCCTATCTATTCAGACAATTTTAATAAAGTTAAACTACTTTTATAATTAGATGTTTTAAATATTCAAATTTGATTTAATATAAAAAAAATAAATTTTTATAAATGAAAACAATAAACTGTAAAATTGAATCAAATGTGTTTGGTGAAAATGCAAATAATGGCGATAATGATAATAAAAATTCAGTTAATATTGATTTTACAAATGTGACAAGCAAAGATGAAAAAACGCTAAACCACATATGCAATGTGCCAGCGAAAATATGCCTTCCTGAATACATACATGCTTTAGGCATAATAATGATGATATTAAGCGCACTATCATTTTCGATCGGTAGCTTGATAGTTAAATTATTGCCGCAATTACATTCGCTTGAGGTCTTATTTTTTAGGTAAATTAAAAGTTTTAAAATGTTACATATTATTAAATTATTAATTACAAAACAAATATTAAAATTTATAAAAAAAATAACATAAATAAATATTATATTTAATTTAAAACTTATTTACATTACAAATTAAGGCTTGTACATATTTAAAATTTAATATATTTAATAGATGTTGTTTCCAGTTAATTTTCAATTTAATACAAGTTATATACAACAAACATTCACTAATTGGAGAGCCCGGACATCTGGTCGACCTATTCATGCGCGGAATTTATGGCACCGTCTTATCAATGGGTAGTTTTATGGCATTTGGTTTAATACCTCTGTCCGACGCGACGACAATCCAGTTTTCATCGCCAGTATTAGTCACAATATTTGCCTTTTTTCTACTCAAAGAACCTCTGACTATACTCCAGGTGCTCACCGGCACAATCACACTGTCCGGTGTGATAGTAATAGCAAAACCAACGTTTCTATTCGGCGCTCATCTCATAATACCTAATAATCATATCAAAGGACTGTTGTCGGCAATAATGAGTGCGTTTGGCAACGCTATGGCTATTATAACAATTCGTAAACTCAAGACAACACCCGTTCCGGTGGTTGTCGTTTGGTTTTCATTTCCCATTATTGTCGCAACTTTGGCTTCACTTTTGATATGGAATCAATTCGTATGGCCAACCGGTTGGCGCACTTGGGCTTTACTGCTGGCCATCGGCGTGTCCGGTGTCGCTGACCAGTTGTTTATGACTCTGGCGTTGCGTTATGAGAGCGCCGGTCCGGCTTCTATCGCCCGGACACTCGCTATTGTATTAGCGTTTGTATGGGATGTGCTTATACTGAACGGCAGGTTTGACTGGACTTCAGCTACCGGTGCAACTCTGGTGTCAACCGGTGTTGTCATACTAGGCATATATAAGTGGAATAATGAAAAACCGGAATATTTTAAGCGATTAAAGAAAAAGTTTTGTTGTATTACAAAATAAATTAAAATTTTAAATATTTACTAAATAAATAAAACTAGTAGGTTGCAATTTATTAATATAAATCTAATATAATTTACTAATGATTTTAATTTTAGATTAAATATACTTTAATACTTAAATTCATTTTAAATTTTATTAAATCGAATTAAATGGTAAAAATTTCAAAAATAAAATTAAAATGTTATTTTACTATCTACTACTGTATTTTTCTTATTGTATAAGGCAAATACAATATATATCCAAGCTCAATCGAATTTGGTTTGCCAATCAAGTAGATATTCTGGAGGAATCTTAGGTAGACAAAGGAAAAGATTTTTTAAATGATCAAAAATAATTTATATATAAATTAATTTAATTAATTTAACTAGTTTTAATTTAAATTTAAAGAATTCAAATAAATTTAAAATAAATTTATCATCAATTTAGAAAACTTGTTTGAATTTTAGCATGAAAATTCAAACTTTGAGAGATAAGCTTTTATAAAACATATGCTGATAGAGGGGGGGTTGGTTAATTTTAATATTTTATTTTTAAAACTAATTTTGGTTTTAGTATTATTGTAGTTCCTTACTCGTATTTACACAAAAACTAAATTACAATAAACATTTATGTTTTTAAACAATAATTAATATTTGAAGTAATAACATGATATTATTTGAAATGAGCTTTAATTGCAATATAGTTAACATTTAGACAAAACTTTTCATTTGATTTGATTTGTAACATGTCAATAATTATAATACAATTTTTTCAAAAGTATAAAATGTATTATGACACAATTAATAAATATTTTAAAATAAAACTTCGAGAGTTTGAAATTATTATTTCATAAAATTTTTTATTTTAAATAAATAAGTTTTTGTTATTTAATTAATTTTTATTTATATTAATAAATAAATTAATTAAGAAATTAATATATATTTAAAACATAATGTACTGTATATAAAATTTATTTTTATGCAAGTAATTATAAGTTTGACACATCCTGGAGCAAAAATGTGGTAAAAAATTATCAGAAAATATCAAAAAATTTATTTTTGCATTTTATAAATTAAAAGCGACTTTCTACTCTATTACTAAGCTCAGTCGGGTGGCGCAGTGGTAATGCGTCCGCTCTCTAACCCTGAGTTAGTAGATTTAAGCCTCGACTGTAGTAAGAATTTTTTCGAAAAAAAATTCTAGGCATGAGTTGAGGTAAGACTACCACGGGCCTTACCAAGGGCCGTCTACTGGTAGTGTGCGACAGCTTAATAACCACTAATCTACGTATACGTAGCGTTCAGATAATGGTGGCCAACCGTCCAGATTTGAGCTAGATTGTCTAAGTTAGTTTATTACAAATTAGTAAATATTTATAAATATCCTTTTTGCATTTTAAAATTAAAAATAAATTTATTTGTTTGTCCAGTGCAAAAATTTATAAAAGTTGGCCAAATTTGTTCAGGTGTGTGCTCTTAAAACTGACATTATCCTCGTCACCATACCTGACGGTGAAGTGATGTTTCCTGGCCTCACTACGGGTTGTGCAGGAAGAATGGCTTCAGCCTATGAGTTGTTACCCTATTACTAAGTTACTATGATAACAAAACTAAAGTTTCTATTTTGCTCACAACTCATAATGTCAGTTTTAATATTAATTACCAAAATTATTTTAAAAATAAAAACATAATTTTTAATGAAAGGAGCTTGGCCACTGGAGTACAAATGTAATGGCAAAGAACAGTAATCTATCCTTACCAAACCCTGTTGGGCAAATAATAAACTATACTTTTTATTTATTAAACAAACACAAATATTTTAAATTTGACTAAATTATTACAATGGATTAATCCAGTTTAAATCCAGTTTAATTAAGTAAATTTTTATCATAAATAAAAATGTTTTTGAGAGTTTTTTAAAAAATCTCTTCTCTAATTATTCTTTTAGGTTTTTGGCAAACATGTTGTTTTATTTTAGCATTATGTTGTACAAAATTTGACTAATTAATCAAACTCATAAATTGTTTTTTAGTTATAAAAATTAGACATTTCATTTTCTATTTTTATCTTATTCTCACATAATAATCTATTAAGGTCGAATCAAACAAATTAAATTGTCAAACATAATATATTTATTGGCTTTATAATCTTTATGTGCATAGTTACTTTGTTCTTTATATATAGTAAAAATTTATATTATATAATCGTGTTTTGTAGCTAACATTCATTAATAAAATTTTTGTGTAACTGTTTAATAAATATTTTTATTGTCATTTTATTTATTTTAAGATTTTTAAAATTATTTTTAAAATTGCATTAAAATTCTATAAATAATGAATAACAAAGATGAGCCTGATAGTAATAAATTGTTAGTGCTTAATAAACAATTAAATGAGGAAAACCCAAAAATTAATGCAGAAAAACAAGAAGTTATTATCAATATTGAAACAAATAATAATAATACATGTTTTCGACAACTTGGTTTATTTGGTTTGGCAACTTGTAATTTAAAAATAAATTTGTATTTATTTGAAAATATATATAACAAGTTTATTTTTTAGGTTCTATAATAGTTGGCTTTTTATTAATAAACATTTTGAACATTATTTTTATTTTGTTGGGTAAGTGTTTTATTTTAATTTAATTAATTTTTTAGCAAATATATTTTTTAAAACTAAATTTATTTAAATAATATTATATTATATTATTTTTATTATTAAATATAATTATTAAAAATTATAAATAAATTGTTAGGCAAAGCATATATAGATGATTGCCCAAAGGAGCCTGGTATACCAATGATGCTAATAGTATTGGGATCAATCAATATACTAACATGCAGCTTACAAGCAATCAAAAGCACAAATAACAAATTGAATAAAAATTCAACAAATTACGTTTGGAAATATTTGGACTGGCAATTACATTTATTTAAACTTGTGTCATCAATTAGTTTTTGCATATGTAAGTTTTTAATTTTTTTGGTTTAAAAATTTATTTAATCAATTATTTTAGGGATGTACTACGTCTACAAATCAACTTATCCAAATTTTTATAATATTGGTGCTGATGATTATTGCAATCGTACGTTATTTATGTTGTCGTTTTGGTTTATCAATATTTTAATATTTCCAGCTGTTATTGTAATTTTGATATTAATTGGCATGCTGTTAGCTTATTCAGTTAAAAAACTATGTACTTATAATTAAATTGTTAAATTGGGTAAATAAGCTGATATTATCTGTTTATTGTTAACTTGCTCGTTACCAGAGATTGAGATAATTCTTCAAATTAATTGCTAGAGAAATAAATTATTTTATATTTAATTTTTTAAGTATTATCAACTTATTAACTTTTTTAAATAAAAATATTAATTTTTATTTTATGTTTTTATTTAATTTTAATTAATTGAATAAAATTTTTAATCAATATAAATAAATCATTTAAATGTTTAAAAATAATTGCTTATATTTTATCAATGTAAATTAATTAAATAAAAATTATTTTAACAAAATAAATTAAACATATCGTCAACATTAACTTGTTTATTAAATTTGTATATAGTCAATAATCATCGTCATTATTATTTGCTTGATCTTTATCATGAGTAAATCCACAATTTATCAAGCTATCTGAATACGATAAAAATGCGCATTCACCATTATAATTAGATTTTATAAGAGCGTCTGTATTTTTAACAATATTCTTATAATCTTCATCTGTGCAATAATCCTATTTTTTAAAATGAGTTAGTTAATAAAAATTTTATTTTATATAAAATTAACTTACTTCAGCAATATAATTTGTACAATCAAGATTAGCCCATTTTAAGCAGCAATAAGAACGCATATCACTTGGTATTAAAGCAAATCTACCGTGTGCACAATAAAATACGTCACCGCTTATTTGTTCAGTACAGGTTTTTACATCCGACGGTATTATTTGCTTGTTACATTTGACTACATTAATTAATCCAATTGTGAGACAAACAATTATTGTTGCTAGAATTTTTTTAATCATTATTTAAATTTAATTTTTATTTAAAATACAATATATTTTTTAAAACAAAAATAATAAAATCAATAATGATTCAATTATTTAACCTTATAAATTTTACTGATAAATACTAAGTTATGTGATAAAATATGTTATGTACATACACTATCAATAAAGTTTAAAAATTTTGCTAAGTAATAAAATTTTATCTATGTTATCCGTAAAGAATAAATAATTAATATTATTTTTAAGGAAATTTTAAAAATTCTTAAATTAAGCAAATTCTTTATAAAAAAAATTTTATTTAATTTTCTAAGTTAATAAAAAAAGTAACAATGTAAAAATTTTAAATTACTATTTTTTGAGATGAGGCTAAAAATCATTTTTTATTTATTTTTATTTTTGTAAAGAGAAATTTTTATAAGTTAAATACAAAAGATGAGTATTAGTTTTCGCAACGTTTTTAAATTGTTATAACTTTTTTAATATTAATGGCACAGATCTATATTTTATTTCTATTTAATCGTTATTTATTGGACTTTCAATTAATATTATGTTTATTTATTAAAAAATGTTCTAAAATTAAATTAAATCTAATTAGACACAATCATTTCTTTTTGTTGTTTTCCGGCCAGTGTTTTAGTTAAACAATAATTTTTGAAAATTTAAAGGTTTAAATTTTTTTTTAATTAGTTATCTTTGAGTCGTATATAAAGTTTAATTTACAAAAAGAGTAAACATCGCTAAGAATTGCGGTTTAATTGCATTGCAGCGATTGAATTGCGTAAAGCGGATTTATGAAAGCGCGCGCTTATGCATTGCAACGCATTGCAATAAGAGAGCTTTGGAAACCTACTGAACGGGAGTGGCGCACATTTCGATGACAACCATCAGTTGGACATTAATATTCAGAAAATTTGTTATATTTTGGTAGCTAAGAGATAGGGCTACCCAATAAATAAAGTTTTACATTTTAAAATGTTGAAATTATTTATATAATTGCAAATAAAATCGTTGCTAAAACTAATACTCATCTTTTGTATTTATAAAATTATTTCAAATTAGATATATTAAATATCAATTTTATATATTATATTAAATATTAATATTATAAATTATATTAAATATTATATATATTAGTTGTATCAATAGTAATGATTATTTTTATAGACCGAAAACCTTAAAAATTCGTGAATATTTCAAATTCACTAAAACATTAACTATATTTTATAATTCAAAGTTAATATAAATTTTAAGTTTTAACACTAACTGCCCCTTTAGCAACATTATTGGTTTTTGATAAGATAAATTATTATTATAAATTTTAAAAATTGACTAATCTCTTAAGCATTTACTGAGTTTGTGTTTAATCTATAATTTATAGACTATAAATAACGGCGAAAATAATAACTAGTTAGAGATAACTACAAGAAAATAAAGCATAAAAAGGAATAAACTTTGTATTGTCATAAACAAAGATGCAATTTTAAATTGAAAATTTGGATGATTTCATGTTTTCGAAACATACAAAAAACGTAAAATTTTTAAATAGCCAAGAGTAGTAATGCGAAGAATCGTAATCGCAAAAAGTTGTAATATTAAAAATTTAATTTTGATATAACTATTTTCAATATTACAATATTCACAATTTTAATTTTTAACATTTTAAATTTCGATATTACGATTTTAAAATTTAGTACGTTTGAATTTATAAAAATCTTATTTTTTTCTGTGTTTTTAAAATATTAAATGATTCAAATTTTGATCCATAGTCGCAACTGTCGTCATAAGTAAGAATAAAAAACAAAATAAGACATAATTAATGTAAACTATTTTCGAGTAAAACGTTTTATGAAAGTCGAGAAGTTTTTATAAATATATAATTTTGGTCTAAAATTATTATTTATGTCTCGTTTTTAGAAATAGCCTTCAAGTCTAGACTTTACTTGAATACCAAAAAACCGATTTTATTATACAAAGTGTTGTTGTTTTTAATTTATTATTTCTATAAGAAAAAGTGCGGCAAATGTTGTCAAAAATGTGTTAATATATTCATATTTATAATATTCTTTAGTTTAAAAAATATTTTTTTATTTAAAGTTTTTTAAAGTTTGAATACTAATGAATATAAGATAACAAATTTAATAAACTTGCTAAATATAAAATTTAATTTACTTTCATTTATATTAATAAAAATATTAATAAAAGTATTGAGAGTTTGTGTTAATTGTGTTCTCTCTTCATAAACCGGTTCTCAAATTATATAACGGTTTTTAGGAAAAGTGATAAACGTTTCTCAAATTTAAGCAAAAAGTTTAGTGAAAACACATTTTATTTAAAGTAAAAAAGATTATACGGTAATAATAAATATTGTGCTTATTTATTTTATTTTTTAATCTTTCTATTTGTGTTCTAGCAAAATGTGTTTAATTAATAATAGATTAAATAATTTGATAAATAAATTAAATGAATTAAAAGTATTAAATAAAAATTTATTAAAAAATTCATGTGTTTTGAGTGAAAATAATAGTGTTTTGTCTGAAGTGATTGAATGTGAAAATAATGATTATTTGGATATTAATTGCGATTTAAAAATATGTAAATTAAATGTCGAAAAGGTTTGGCATTCGAGTGAACAAAGTGTTGGAAATAATAATGAAAAGCGTTTTAAGTGTTTTTGGCCAAAATGTCGGTTTAGATCAACTAAACCAAAAATATTAAAAACTCATCAATTAATTCACACAAATTTAAGACAATATAAATGTTTGTATAATAACTGCAATAAAGTTTTTAAATATAAATCTGTACTAAATTCTCATCATTTGAATCATACAAATAAAGTCAAATATTTTAAGTGTTTTTGGCCTAAATGTCGCTATAAATCAGAATATTTTAGTCGATTAAAAGTTCATCAATTAATGCATTCAAATGTAAAACAATATAAATGTTTGTATAATAACTGCAATAAAGTGTTTAAACAAATAACTCATTTGAAAAGACATGAATCGATTCATACGAATACGGGATTTATCTGCGATTGGAGTGAATGCGGAAAATCATATTCACGTAAAGAGTGTTTGAATTTACACAAACGTGTCGTTCATTTGGAAAAAACTAAGTTTAAATGCAATTATAAAAAATGTAAAACTATTTTACTAACTAATAGCGGACTTAAACAACACATAAATCGCGTTCATCTAAAACAACGGCCATTTCGATGTGATTTCAAAGATTGTAACAAAAATTTCGGACTTAAATCAGATCTGAATCGTCATAAACGCAAACATTTGGGAATCAAACCATTTGTTTGTTATTTCAATAATTGCGGAAAAAGTTTTACTACGAATTCGTATTTCAATTATCATAAGAAAAGACATTTTAATAAATAATCGAAAATTTTTTAATTACTGTTAATAATCAATTAATTAATTGAATAAATTAAATATAACATGTTAATCAATTACCTAAAGATGTATAATTAGATTAATTTAGATTTAATAAGAAATTATATGCATTCTTAGCGTAATTTTTATTTTCCTGCTCATAAAATATTCAAATAAAGTACGCAATAATATTTTACATTATTTTCAATAGACCTTAAAAAATATTTTAATTAAATTAATTCTGAAAATATATAAATTTCACTAAAATGTTTAAAACCATTTTTTGATTAAATAATTGTTTATAAAAATTAATTATAATTTTATTTTTCAAATTTTTGTTCAAAGTATTAGAGTTTTGTATTTTATGCGAAGCGACGGATAATCTCTCTTTCAGTTCCCTATCGTTTAGCAACCGATCAATACTTTCGAGTAATTCTTCTTCAGTGCACTTGTATGGGTCGAGCCGTATGCCAAAACCTTCCTTCTTGTTTCAAGTAAAGGATTTTTCTAAAAAACTCTCAAAAACTCACATAAAGCTTGCTTCAAATGTAAGTGCAAAATTTTTGACTAGCTCGCGCGCGTTTTACCGAACTTTGTGGTAACCGAATTTACGTTTAAACAAAAATATAAACATTTGTTAAAACATTTTTAGCCACAGATTAATTGATAATCATCTGAAACGAAAGTGACGGACACTAAAAGACAAGTCACTGCTAAAAATGTTGTGCAAATACTAAAAATTTCAATAAAATTGTAACTCTTAAAGACATTTTTAAAATGTCTTATGAAATAAATATTACAATTTTATTAATAAAAGTCTAATTCTCGATAGTTTCAGATATAAATGCAAATAAAAATATTTAAAATTATTTTATCTGGCAAGTAAGGGATGTAAAAGTATGTGTCTCTGAGACGTATGTAATGTTGGAAAAATGAAGAATTTTTTAAGTATTCAGTTTTTAGAAGAATATTAAAAAAAACTATATAAACTATTTATAGAAAAATGTCATTTGATCAATAATATTAGATTTTGGGCCGACTTAGCCATTATTTATTAGAGCAAAATAGTTATAAATTATGGCAAATTTGAAAACATCTTTTATATGTTTAAAAACCAAAACCCATTGTCTGTTCTTCAGACCAGACTTATTGAGAAGGTTTTGGTTTTTAACAACAAATGTATAGTTTAACACCTAAAGCATTTGGTCCACGAAAAAGTACCACCCCTTCGACGTTTTGCTGGCCGCCAAACACGGTCGGCAAATTTTTTGGATTTTTTGAACAAAATTAGCTAATTTTTTTAAAATTGGTGCTAAATCCGGTTTAAATCCAGTTAATTTAACTAATTTTAGTTTAAATCCTGTTAAATTAGGAAAAATTTTATCATAAATATATGGGTTTTTGAGCGTATTTTGAAAAATCCCTCCCCTGATCCCTCTCTAGGTTTTTGGCTAAAAATTATGGAAAAATCCCCCCCTCTGATCCCCTTCTAAATCGTCCAACCTTCTGAAACTCTGATTAAAACTGTAGTTGAAAGCCTTGCACAAACTTAGATGGACAATGTCAAACAAAGAGTTAAACAACTGGGTGATAATGGCCTGTTGGCTTTTAATAAAATTAAAATTATATTCATTATATAATGTATTTTAATTAAAAAAAATTTGGTACGAATTGGTTAAATAAATTTTTAGTAATAAATTTTTGAATTTTTTGCAATTAAATAAGAAGCAATCTTTATTTATAATAAATTCTTACAACAATTTAATTAGATTTATAACGAATTTGACACGAATTTATAAAAAAATTTTAATTCTGATTAAAAACCCAAAAAATGTGGCGGAGAGCAGCAAAAAATATTGAAATTACCTTTTTGCTGGCCAAGTGCAAGAGGGGGATAAATGTCAATTTTTAACATTTTTGGCTGATCTCCATTTCATCTTAATCTCTGCTTTAAATCAAACGTTTCTTTAACTCTACGTCTAATTATTAGCAATAATTATTAATTAAAAATCAAATATTTGTAAGGGGAAAGCGGCTAAACTGCTGTAACGGCTACCTCAGGGGGGGGATTGTAGCCAAAGTTCTTAACCACTCGCTTCGCCGCCGCCCTTACGCGAGAGGAAACACCACTTCTCAGC
>JAQFXP010003915.1:0-11570 GCA_034693685.1 Belba bartosi | reverse complement strand
GACTTCCGCTTTACACTTATTTATACTTAAATCACTTTAGACTTTATTTAAAATATAAAATAATTTCTTTATTAAACATAATTATAATTAAAGCTTATTGTGTACACAATGTATTAATATACATATAGTCGTAGTGTAGCGTATAACGACTAAAGAGTTACAAATCAATCTGAACATCGAATGAATAATACATATTCTTATATAGGGTTATAATCATTCGACTTGTGGTTTAGATGACATGACTGCTTATTGCTAGTCATACAGTCATTAGTAAGACATAAACTAATTCATAGATTGGATACAATTATACAATTAAACTAAACTTATATTACATTCAAAAATGACTAAAAATATACAAATTAATGCTTTAAGCATTAAGGGCTCAACTTGGCTCCTGACAAAAGTATTGCTTTTTAATTTTTATTGCCTTTGGTCTCTACTGAAAACCATATATCAAATCATGAGATCGGGTGTATAGCACTACGCAATTACACTACTGAATGCATAGATCTTAACTTTACAGCGATATATATGAATTAAATAGACTTTAAGTGAAATTAATGCTAAACTGAAGAGTAGTCGAGAAATGTTCGAGAATTGCAGTGAAACCGGTTTGCAGTCGAAGTACACGCTTTTGAATAAACACTTTATTTCACATTAATTCTCATTAATTATATTCAATAAATTAAAAACAAATTTTAAAACAAAAATTAATATAAAGTAAATTATAATAAATAAGAATTTTTAAAAATAACTTCTCCATCATACCGTACTGTTCAATAATCTAAATAATTTTTAGTACACTTTTGTATTTTAGTTGCTTTAAGATTTTGTTCATTATTATGACATTTTAACTATTATTGTAATTAAAAATATCTCAGTTACCTCTTATAATATTGATATAAATAGGCTATCATTTTAAGCAAATAAAGCATTTGATCGATTGAGTCTGAATATTATCGATTACTACTCAAAACTAAGTCATAAATTTGCTAAAATATAAATTATCAAATCTTTGGCCTTCAATTTGTTTTATTTTAAAACTTATGAACAGGAATAAATTAAAATATAAATCACAAAAATTATATTATGCATCAAAGTGATTTAATCTGGTTAAAATAATGTTATAAAATATAAAAACAATGTTTTAATTGACAAACCGATTGAATTTTTAACCGATTGTTTAATATTTTTTTAGTCAAGCTAGTTGGATTTCTCACTGCACAACCGGGGATTTTAAACAAGATAGGGTTTGTCACAAATGTCATATAATTTCAATATGATACGTTTTTAAAACAATTATAATTTATATTTTTATTATTTTAAAAAATTTTGTAAACAATAATAAAGTTTTAAAATATGCTAGTTAAAAAATATTAAATAATTATTAAGAATAATAATTAAATAATGATTATAATTTATTTAATATTAAAAATTAGATAATTTTTAATTGCAAATTTATTTTAGAATAATTATGTTTTTATTTAAATATTTTATTAAAAATCAATATATAATTTAATGATTATTAAGTAAAACATTTTTATACAATAAATAATTGTTTTGTTGACTGTTTTATAATAATTAAAATGACATTAAAATTATTAAATAGAAATAAAAAATTTGCAGTATATTTTATCAATAATGCAGTAAAATCTAATCTTAAAACAATATATATTATATAAGCAATATAATAAATAATATAAATATTTTATAAAATTTCAGTTGACAAGATTAAAATATAAATATTAAAAATTTGTAAATAAATATCTAAATAAAAATGAACAGTAAATTAAAATTATATAAGTTTGCGCTTAATTGTCTGGGTCGTTTTCATGCAAAGCTAAATTTAAGATATAATCAAATTTACAATTGTATTGATTTGGATAAACAAAATCAAACAACAAATGCGGATACATTGAAAATAACATTTTTAAAACTAATTACCGTAAAGTATATTATATAATTATATTGCCAATTTTAAAATTTTTTAAAAAATTATTTAATAGAGATATAATGCATTTTTTCATCAATTATTTCAAAATCTAATGTGTCGCTTTAACTTTAATATTACAATTGGCTCTTTAAATAAAGAGAATAATGAAATACAGGTTAGTATTATAAAGATTTAATATTTATAATTATTTAATTTTAATTTGAACTAACATAAATTTTGATTATACTGATTATATAGTGGCATATCGAGCATTTTAGATTAAGTTAGAGGTAGGTCAGGGAGCTTAGAGCCATAGCTATTAAGTCTAAGCATAATTTTCTGTTAGAATTTAGATAGCAACAGATAAATTAAGCAAATCAATAATACTGCATTATTTGTTCCAGTAACGCAAGTGGTCATATCAACAGGTTAAATTTTATGTGCAACGGCTTAAATTTTTAAAATAACTAGTTTACAATACTTTTTAAGAATCAAATTAACCATTTAGAAAGTAATTTTGCATAAACGACTTTATTGTAAATTTAAGGCAACTTGAACAAGTACAACCTTAAAATGCCCAAAATACAGTCTATTTGTATCATTTTTAATGGATATAAAATCTCATCCTAAAATTCGAATTGACAAACTTAAACTTTCAAAAATCTGAATTGAAAAAAATGTATTTCCAGAAATTCAAATTGTAAAAAATGCATTTCCATTTTTCTAAATTCCCGTATTTCTACTACTTTAATTACAAGTACTCAATATAGACCGTATTTTCGCATTTACAACAATATAAAATAAATAAATTATTTTTAAAAAAATGTATTAGATTTAAGGAAAATTAGTATTAATACAAATCGTATTTTGACTGCAAATCAAATTCCGATAAATCAAATATTTTCGATTGAAATAATGACTGTAAAAGTCATTTCAAAAGATTATTCTTATTTTGCATTTATAAACATTTTTGATTACCAAGTAAGAATAAATGTAATAAAAATTGTTTTTTATAAATTATTTTTATTTCTTTAAATTAAGATATGGTTGATACTTTTATTGTTTATACTAATAAATATTATATTGACAAATTTTCTGAATGGTCAAACTAATAATTTTGGTGAAATATTTTTAAATTTAATTAAAATGTTTACAACGCAGTCATTTGACATTTACAGAAAATACCTTGTTAAATATAAAACAAATAAATTTGTTATAATTAATAAATTACAACTAATTATTTGGATTCTAAGCGCAAGTATTCTCACGAAATGTTTCTTAAGTCTATTATTGGGAATATATTCGACACAAAAATATATTCCATTTATTGACTCATTGGATGATATTATTGCTAATAAAGAGATATTAATCGACGGATTGGAAGCAATTAATGATTCTTTTGATTGGAATCAATATTATTATCAAAAATTTAAAAATCGAATTTTCAAACCAAAATATCCTGAATTTTATTATAATATAAAAGAATTTTTAAGTGGAAAGCTAGTTTATTTTTATGATACAAAAAATATGAAAATTACCATTAACAATTATCAACCGAGTTATCCAAATATAATTATAGCTTCGAATAAATATTTGCAATCGTTTAAGAGTTATGCAATCGATAAGTACTATCTGTTCAATAGAGAAATAACATCCGGGTAAATATAATTATTTTTTTAAGAATTAATTTTAGAACAAATATTTTTAACTATTTAACAGTTATTTAAATTAAAGTTCTTTATGCTTACCGACTAAATATTTTTCATTTATATTACAATAACATAAGTCATTATTTTAATAAATTATCGACAATTTCTATGACATAATTTTATAAAAATAGTAGAATTAGTTAAAAGTTAAATATTATAGTAATTTTACTATGTTTAAAGTACACATTTAAAAGATCTAATTTTTGCTTTATTAAAATTATAAATATTAATATTTATAATATTAAAGAGGTTTTATTGGTATTTTTAAAACGGGATTCATTATACTATTCATATAGATCTCATCAAACGACAACTTTTTTCCGTTGAAACCATATTTTTAAAAAAATATAGTTTTTGAATTATTTAATATCAAATTTCTGACTCCAATGGAAATTTGACCAAAACTGCAATTTTTAAAAATTAATTTTTCCCATCCCCCATTTATTTTTTCATGAATTTTTTTTGAACAATCTACTAAGAATAAGGAAGTTTTAAACGGGGTTTCCAAGTGAGTACAAGAATTTTTTTGTATTTTTTAAATAGAATTATTATATAATAAAGTCTAACACAGACTGGACCAGCAAGCATCAGTAACGTTTTGCGATAACTTAAGTTATTAAAACATAAAAAACTTGTAAGTGTTTAAGAATTAAAATTATAGTCAGAGTCCAAGTCAGAGTTAGAGCTTTAAACTGGATTTACAAAAGAGTTCATGAGATTCTGTTTCTGAATCTGACTGACTCTGGTTCTGGTTTTGACTATAATTTTGATTCTAAAACTCCTACAAGTTTTGCATACTTTAATGACTCGAATTACGGCAAAACGTCACTGATGCCTGCTGGTCCTGTCTGTGTTAGTCCACTTATCTTTGCAATATAATAATTCTATTTAAAAAATACAAAGAATTTCGTGTACTCTCTTGGAGATTTAGTTTAAAAACTTCCTTATTCCTAGTAGATTGTTCAAAAATAATTTATGAGAAAATAAATGGAGGACGGGGGTTAAATTAATTTTTGAAAATTGCAATTTTGGCCAAATTCCCATTGATTTCAAAACTTTGATATAAAATTTAAAATTCGAAAACGAAATTTTTTTTTAATATGGTTCCAACGGTAAAAAGTGATTTTTTGATAAGATCTATAATACTAGTATAAAGAATCCCGTTTTAAAAATACCAATAAAGCTTAGCAATGTTATCAACTAAACTTAAATTTTTATTAACATTAAATTAGCATTTTTATCTTTTAACTTGCAGAATTCTTATTTATATTGAAAGCGGTTTATATGAATTCGAACAATTATTTAATGAATACATTTTTAATTTTATCGGAAAACTCAATAAAATTGTTTTAAATATAAAATCAATTGATTTAAAAAAACACAAGAGTTTGAAATTAGAAGATGTGTTTAAAGGAGTGTTTTCCTTATTAATCATTGGATATTTATTATCTATACATGCAATTAGCTTTGAATTAGTTTATTAAACATGAACAAATTGGGTTTTAAAAATTTGATTGATTAAATTAAAAATATTTTGCTTTCAAATTATATAAATTATTTCATTTAAGAAATAATTAATACAATAACTACACGAATAGAATTAGACTCACTTTAATCGACACTAATTGTACGACAACTGCAACACAAATACGTTAATCAATATAAACTCGAATTTAATACACATTTGTCAGACCTGTAGTAGAGCCCAGGGCTACAAGGTCAGGGCCAATACTCATCTCACTCACTTTGCACGGACTCACTTATTCGTATGAAAGTCATACGACTCAACATCAGATAAACAGTCGACTACTCATCAAAACCACGTTTTAAGGATACGTTTTATGTATATAAGTCGTATGTTTTGGTATATTGTGAAGTAGTACTGATGTGAGCTTTAACGCCGACACGTCGTTGTGTTGTTCGTCTGTAATGCCGGCACACATAGTGTGTACTTCGGCTATCAATGCCAAACAGAACACAAATATGTTTTTTTAATTATGTTTTTTAGTGTTTGTTGTTCCGACTATTTCTTAATTAAATAAATATTTTTAGTTTAAATTAATTGTTTTTATTTATTGTTTTATTTAAATGCTATAATTAGTTGTTTTAATTAGTGTTAATCGGAGAGCCGGTTCATACCCGGGCTCTCCTCTTGTGTGCCGTTTCTGGCTTTGGGCTAAAGAAAGCCAGTGGTGTCAGAACCTGACCGTATGTATTGTTTGTTTGTGCTGTTGTGTTCGGTGGAACCGGAATCCGTTCCCGAACACACCCGACTCTCAACTCGGCCATACCTTGGCGCCACCGCCCACCTGACGCTTCACCGTCGTTTAAGTGGGGCAGCCAAGAGGGTCACTCCGGGGCCAAGGAGTACCTCTCGTCTTCAGACCTGTCCAGTGATTGCTTTGATGTCCGAATTTGGTTTCATCTTTAAAAATCGTAAAATAAAAATATTGAATTATTCTATTTTTAATTAATTTTTAAAGTTTAGTTAATTTGTTTTAATGTTTTTGTATTTATTTATATTTTTTGTAATTTTCTCAAAACTGTTAGTCTAATTATTTTTTAAATTAAAAAATTTACATTTTTAATATATTAATAGAAGTACTGATAATGCCTTTAAACATAAGAACTGTATATTTATGTCGAAAGACGTCGTCTATGCTCTCAAACCTCTCCTCAATAGTCACCGATAGCTGAGATGATATGTCGTTATTGAATAAATACTATAGATTAACACTAATGATGTGATTAACCAAATCGATAGCAAATACTTGTTGTGATAGTATCTCACTCTAAAATTTTTATTAAATTACATAAATAACAAATTAAATTAATTATTAATTATAAGCTTAAAACATTAGAATTATTATTAAAACATTTTGATTAAATAAAATTTATTTCAAATGTGCTCTAAATTAATAAAATTACATAATATTTTAAATTATTGGTTTAGAAAGCAAAATTTTGTAACAAATATTGTTTAAAAAAAACTTAGCCAGATTGTCTTTTTTGTCGAATCGGTTTTCCCGATTAGAGTTCCGGCGCTCACAATGAGTCCAAATAAATGGTTTGTCGTCTCCAATACCGGCTAAACAGTGTAGTAGAGTTAGGGCTATAAACCTAACCTGCTCATTCCACTAATCATCATTTTTATACTTTTTGTTTTATTATTCATTTAATAAACATTTAATAAATTATATTCAACTCATTAGTGTTGAGCCTCTGACTGCGATTAACGATAAGACGAAAAAATAAGATTATAAGAGAAGTGAAGAGCAGTGAGGAGGAAGTCTTTATGACTGCACCTGAATGAGGAGAACAGGAATTAATCGGATTCAGAGATCAAGTCTGATTATTATTTTAATATTTATTGAATTGAATTCTGTTCAGCGAGTTAGTTAAAGTTTGGGCTTCAATGATGATGGAACTCAAGTTTTGTACAACTTTTAGTTTTTTATTATTTAGTTTTTTTTATATTTTTAATTCAATTTTATGTTTTATTTTAATTTATTTTAATTGTGTTGGAAACTCGGATCAGACCCAAGTTCCTCGTAAGCTGTTTCTGGTTTCGGGCAAAGGTAAACCAGTGGTGTCAGTCCTGACAAGTTGTTTGTTTGTTTAATTCGGGTAGCACCGGCTCCCAAGCCTCAACAAAACTCAACTTGGCTATTTTGAGCGCCACCGCTCACGTGACGTCTCACGACACGCCTCCTTGAGACAGCCAAGGGGGTCACTTCCGGATCAGAGTACCGCCCGACTACAACAGTCATTTCGGTGCAAATCAAGCTCTGATTTAGTGGTAAATCGGGTTAAACATGAGTTGCATTGAAACCGCTATATTTTTCGGTGCTTAACGCGTTTGTGGCGCCGCAGCTGTTCTGCCAATTGGAAAGATCAGGTACAGTCGGGCCAATCGCACCGATATTCTTGGCCTAAAGACGTAGATTCTGTCTCCGAATGGAGTTTTAAATGAGCGCTGAAGTAATGACAAGACTTCCACTGTTTCCCAGTGCAGTCCCGACACCTGTATGTGCCGTTGCTTCCGATTAACTTTTTATTAGTATTTTTATTATTTTTATTATTATTTTCTGTTTTTTTAACATTTATTTTCGATTTGTTTAAGAAAATCGAGCTTTAATTTGAATTTAATTCGGATTCAAACTCTATAACGAACTTTGATCTCAAATTGTCATAATTTTCGACCAAAAGCTTAGTCTCGGACTTCAACTCTTTATTGACCTGATCTTCAAATAAAAGTTTTTTTACGTTTTCTTTAATTAATTCCAAAATATTAATCAAATTCTTTTTACTCGTTTTCATCAAAACATCAAAGATTTGATATAAATATAATATAACTGTAAATAAAAATAATTTAAAACAAACATTTGTTTCAAAACATTTTACTGAAATGTCTAATATCGATGAAATAGTGGAATTAGCCGATAATTTTGATTATAATTTGATTCAAACAACTAAATCAATTATAACAACTACTTCAACTATGACATCTAATCAGTATGTACAGTCTAACCCGCTTATAACATAATTTTGCATAACTTTTATATTAATCAATTTTTGCTAAACTAAATAGTATTTTATTTATTAAATTGTTTATTAAATAAACATTTAAAATTTTGATTATTGTTTGTATTGTTGGCCTTATTTTTAACGGGGAGCTGACTGTGCTGCTGGGGGCCGATTCGATCGACGGTTTTCTGCGATTGTGTTGTGGAATAAAAGGTGTCCGTCGGCTATGTGGCTGGAAAAAAAGTGGCCGATCCGCTGGAAAGATCCGACAGACGCCGAAGGAAGAACTGAAAGAGGCAACAGAGCCGTCGGCCGTTCAGGTATGCATCAGTAAAACACAATCGGAGTTACTCTAACAGTTAGAAAAAATCTCAGCCGTTTCCTCATTCCACGCCAATGCCTGCAAAATCCAAATCCAAAAACAAAATTGTGAATTCGGAAGGCTTGTGGTGGTATGACAAACACCAACAATCAAATCTAATTGCAGATTATCAAATAAAGCACGAGAAAGCGGCTGTTGTACCCGAAGGCCAATACTCGAGCGAATGTTTAAACCCATTAAGCGTAGAATCCGTCACTAACGGTTGGGACAGTAAACGGATGTTCAATTCCCGTTTGGCTAAGAATATGAGCGTTTCTAACTGGACTCAATTGCATAAAAATGCAAAATAAAATTTAAATAAAACAAAATTATTTGATTGAATAATTTAAAATTTATTTATTTTAATTTCGATTTTCTCGAAAATGGCTCAAGAGATTTTGTTGAAATTTTTTTATATGCATTACTAATGGTTTGCTATCAACTGAGAGTAGTGTGGTCTTTGCTAGTTTAACTTAAGTATAACCGTTGTGATCCTTCATTGCAATTGATTCATCGTGTGATACATAAAACCCAATCAAATACTCAATTAGTATTCAGTCTTATATTTGAATACAATTGAGACAATAATTTCATAATTATTGACAAGACTTCGATGTCTTACCTTCTAATGTCTACATTGTTTGATATCAATCTATAACTGCTTCTCACAAATGAGCGAAGAATCCGACGACACGTTTGAGACAATAAGTCGAAACGTTTGTTCGCATTTCGGCCTTAAATTGTTTACACCAATCAGACCCGACTGAAGACTGTCTGAAGACATCTGTCGACTCGTGCATTCATTGCATTAGTCTTTCGTTTGTTATCTAATTTTCAATTATTTTGTTATTATTGTTTACATTTAAAAAGGGTTCTATTTATTTAATTAAAGTATGTTCAGAAATTTTTGAACAGTTTTTGTAATATCTTTTTTGTGTTGCGCCGGCAAAATGGTGGCGACGCCTGATGTATTGTTCGTCATTGGAATGATAACTTACTTTTCTCGCGTTACATCTAATCTAAAGTCATTAATCTTTTGCTTAATCAACTAAAGGCAAAGTTTTTGTATTTTTATAATTTATTTAATTCACTTTCTTATTGTAAATACGTTTTTGGATTGAAATATATTTTTAATTAAATATTTAAATAACAAAATAATGCAAACTATGACTCAATTGCTACTTTGTTGTAACAATAGTAATTAATTAATGTAATAATTAATGTAATATTTTGTCTCAATTTTCATATATAATATACCCGTAAAACACAACTTGAAAAGGATTTGAGAAATGGTATGATTGGGATGTGTGAGGAATGGTATGATTGGTAGTGAAAGTTTGGGATTGAGCGCTAAAAAGAGGTCAAAAGTAAGTTTGTGTGGCATTGAGAAAGTGATATATGCTTTCGGGTAAAGACATGGAGAGCATAGCAATTGAAAGACAATTTGCAGACAGACATGCATTTTGTCGCTTAAATAAGTGATTGATCGCTAACTTATTCGATATACAGATTCCAATTCTGATTCACTCGTTAACAGATAAATAAAAGAGCGGATCCAAGCTTTCAAACAGAGATTCAGAAGGGTCAGCCAAAAATTCCCCCCTTGATTTTAAAAGTTGGGATTTATCCCCCCTAGCATTTGGCCCGCGAAAAGGTACCTTCCTGAAATTTTCCCTAAATTGGTGCTAAATCCGGTTTAAATCCAATTAAATTAGGCATTACTTTATTAGATTAACCTTACAATTTAATTACAAGGTTATATTTAATTAATAACATTACTTTTTAAGTCTAAATTACAAAAGTATTTTATTTAAAATTTTTACGAACAATATTAAACTTGAATTAAATAAATATATCAGTAAATATTTATTTAAAACTTAGAGTCATTTAATTTATTTAGTATTTTGAATTTTTGTTCTAAATCAAAATAATTTATATAAATTCAAGTTTAAAAATAAAATAGTTTCACTTTTTTAAGTTGAATAACAAAACAAAATATTAATCATTAAAAATATACAAGCTCATACCTTTTCTTGATAGGCCCGTGAGCCTTGTAAACCAATGGAAATGCTTCAAATATTTAATACAATTTTTTCTAACAATATGTTTGTATCACTATATTATCTGTTTTTTGTTTATAATTTGAAATAAGAAATAATTTTACAAAAATATTTATACAAACCAAATTAAAATTTTTTTAAAAAATTTATTAACATTTAAAATCATCCGAAAGTCATCCGAATGCAATGTTAAACATAAAACACATATAAAAGCAATTGTAAAACAAAACATATAATCAGTTCTCTTGTCGCGACATAAGTGAGAGGCTGTGTCTCAGCCCTTACTCAAACATATTTATCATTAAATAAAAGTCTATTTCATATCAAACTCGTTGTGTGTTCTTCTCTGTTATGGTGCGCCTAACATACCAACTCATCGGCCGATATACCTGAGCTCTACAGCCGTACCTATCGGACTCTTTATAATTTGTATATCCGGCCGAACAGTGCTCGGGAAGGCACACAACATAATTATGAATAATATTAATTAAAAAGAATAATGATGAATATTTTTTAGCACCGATTTAAGAGCCTATTTTGATGGTTTTTCGTGCCTTTTTAGGTGCCTAAATTGGGTCTAATAAATGCCTATTTTTCAATGCTCTAATAATGATATTTGATTTTGTCATATTCGGCATTATCATATTTAAAATAACCGAATTTATATTTTACTTTTTTTAAAATTAATTTTTATTTGTGTTTAAAATTTAAAAAAGTCTATAAATTGCTTATTTGTTTTCAGTCTAATTATAAATAAACATAAATATTTAACATATCTTATCTAATTTTATTTTTGAATAAATTAAATTAATTTTATAAATTATGGCATAAATAAAATTACCATTGTAATATTTATTCAAGTTAAATATTTTATTTTATTTAGTTATAAGTCAAACATTTAACAAATTATAAAATAACGTTTAACACTATTTGAGTTAGCTGTGACATCAGATGTAGAGCCTTTATCAGTGCTAAACGTA
>JAQFXP010003914.1:0-11571 GCA_034693685.1 Belba bartosi | reverse complement strand
AAATTTGTCTCTTAATCTATGAAAACTCTAAGTAAAATATTACTCAAAAGCGGGCTTTAAACAGTACAATAAAATTTGGCTCCAAAGTAATAGCATTAATAATTTTGCACAACCGGAGCGATCGATAATATGGGACTATTTCGGAACGACTGGAAACTATTCGACGTCTTATTGTGTTTCCGATGGAATGTATACTAATCTAAAAATGGTTCGATGTATGCGTCGACAATGGAATGAGGATGGTACTATACCAGCTTGGTACAGTCCCGAAGTGCATACGTCATTGTTTTCAAGACCAGTTGGCCGAACAACTATCAATAAGATATTAGGCGTTCACTTTCAACCACATCTGGCTATTGGCGGCTGGTATGGCGACCATAGTCTTAAATATGCACCTCATGAGTGAGTTAAGCATTAAACGCAATTTATTAACAATTTATTGAACATAATCTAAATTTTAATAAAAATATTATGATTATTATTAACATAATTTATTAACATTAGAAATTGGGAAAAGTCGGTCGAATTATTTTGTTGATAATATCAATAACTTTTACTCATCTTAAAATAATTTTTTAATTAAATTAATTAGCTCGTTTGACTTAGTGGTAAATAATAAAGAATTTTATTGTATTTAATATTAAAATTTTCTAAAAAATTTACATAACATTAAATTACTTAAAATATAAACATAATCTTAATTTAATCATCGAAAAAATAGTTAAATACATGTTTGATTTTTTAGCATAATTTAATTTTAACAAGGTTTCATTTGCATTTTTAAAAATTTTTATTAAGAATTAACGTTTTGTAAAATCCTCTAATTTTAACCAATTCTTAAATTTAAAACAAATTTAAATTTTAATATAATTTATAACATGTACTAATTATTATATTAATTTTAAAATAATTAATTTTAAAAGTTGTTTTTCAAATTTATTCCAGCGTAATATTCCATTTCTGGCATGCTATGTTAGTTAGTATCTATTTTAAAACCTCATTATATAACCCGATTGGGTTAATACCAGATTATAGTCAGAACATAAATGCTAATCCAGAAACTGGTGAAATCGAACAAGCAAACATTTTCAGTAAATTGACATATTTTACAAATTACACCGTGCTCGATTCATATGCGGAAACATATGAACCCTTGTGTTATATTAATGAAGACCTAGTTACAATAATTAGCAAGATTATTAAGAACGAGACGTTTTCGGAGACGACAGCCATTAAACGTCTTCGTAAAGCACTTCCGAAGGAATTGTTTGCAAAATATTTTCCACATCTCGCGGCCGGGGATTACAACCCATTAGTGCATTATTTGCCAGAAGTGGGTGATTGTAATACTGAGTGCAAACCGATTCCAATGTTTAAACGCTTTGCCGACACTGAGAACGGGAGGCGTCAAATAGTTCCAATGAAATATGAGCTTGGCATTAATATATTTCCAAATATGCTGGTTGGCGAACAAGAGGGCGTCGATATTACGCTTGATTTAAATAAATACGGATATTGTAGTCCATATATTGCTTGATATTTATTATAAGAATAAACTGTTTATATGAAACTATCTTTTGTAACAAAAATTAAAAATACAATTAATTATTTTATTTTAATTAAATTATTGAATAAATTTCTATAAAGTTTTATATTTTTGTTATTAAATGTATTTAAATTTTAATTATAAATTGTTTTCAAAAAATATTTTTTAAATCGTTTTTTTTTTGAGTAATTAACTATTTAAAATGTGAAATAATTATTGTCTAGGTTAGATTGTTAATAAAAAATATTTTGGAATTTTAGACCAACTAACCTAAATTTAATATTGTCACAAATTAAATATTTAGTTGATATATAATTATTTATAAAATAATAATAATAAATTAAAACTAATTTTTTTTAATAAACAAATAAGTGAATGTCAAATTTTCAAAATTAATTTAAACTGTATTTTTTTGCTTACACATATGGTGAAAAATTGACCAGGCTATTCACCAACTTGCCTGTGTACTTTAAAATAATTAGCATGCGTAATATTTCTCCAAAAGAAATATATACTAGCGGTTTGCAAACCGACGTCAAAATTCTCGACTGGATTCCAATTATGAATTATAGAATTGTTAACCCATTTACGGCTAACACATCTGTTGTATTAAAACAAAAAGATTTAAACAGTCTATTAAACCATCTGTGACAAAGCATAAAGTCAATAAACTTGCTAGTTTGACTTCAATAATTTCAATGTATCCATGCCCATTTAGCCAACACGCCTTTGCCATATAAAATGCGCCAAACACGCACCGTTTCCTTTATTTCAGCATGCGTTAAACATTTAAAATATTTAAAAATGTGCATTTTTTTGTTTTAATTTTTGTATATTTTGGGAATTTTTTAGTTACTTTTTTGTATTTTAATGTAGTATTTGGTAAAATATTTGTATTTTAGTGTATTTATCTCTTTAATTTCTATATTTTTTATAATCTATAAACTATAAACTTTAGAGCCGAAAAGAGCGACACATAGCAATATATGAGTCACAGTTAGAGTCAGAGTTAATGTTAGCTTTAGTCATATGTTTAGTCATAATCATAATTAATTAAAGAATTTGTAATCAGTTAGAAATCAAATTAAAAATCAATTAAAGTCAGGGATAGAGAAAATCGGTCGATGCAAGGGTTAAAAAAGGGATAAATCGAAAAATTTGGTTAAAAACTTAGGGAAGAAATTTTCCAAAATCTCTTAAAAACAAATATATTTATGATAAAATCTTCACAATTTAACTGAATTTAAACCGGAGTTCGCACCAATTCAAAAAAGATTTGGACTATCACGCTTTGACTATAACAAGTCTTACCGGTGCGACTACAACGAAGAATGATTAGCATGCTATAATAATTTTAAATGTACTGTATATTAACAAAATATTTATTATTTTAAGTTATTGTATATAATGTGTAATTTAGTTTTTGTTTTATTGAAAATAACAAGCAACAATTACTAAGCACTAATTACGAAATAGAAATTCAAAAGACCTCCGCATTGTATCAGATAGTCCTCGAGTAGAAGATCTGCCGTTTGTTTGTATGCAATGATTGGATGATTTAATTTCCAATATATCGACATTTTTTAGTATAATTTTTATTACTTGATTGTCGATCATTGAGTGAGTTATGATGTAATCGTAATCAACATTCAGACAATCAATCGGACAAATAGTATTACAATATTTATCAATTGATTGATTGCAAAATAAATGATTAAAATTTTTATTTGAGTATTATCGACAAAAGTGCTTGCTCTATTATTAATAGCTAAATAGTTTAATTCCAAATACTATTTATTAGTAATTTAGTAAATGATAGCTAATTTACTAATTTATTTTCGGAAACATTTAATATTTTGTAAAAATTTGCAGTAATTTAGTAAGCAAAAATGCCCTTGTTTAATTATTTAGATTAAAATTTGTTTAAATTAATTAATTAGTCAGTATTATTGAAGATGTTCTAATTGTTTTGGGTTTAATTTGAGCAAAAAATAAGTTAGACTTTTGACTAACTTTTGTTTAATTTAAATATATAATTAAATAATTATTTTTACTTAAATTCATTTAAAATTTCTTTATTTTAAAAATTTAATAAATTATAACAATTCTTAATTTAATTAAAAATTTTTAATAGTTTTAAAAAAATATTTAAAACTTTAAAATTTGTAATTAAAAAAACATTTGAAAATAAAAATTTTGGCAAATTTAAATAAAGATTTATGTTTCTGATTTTATTAATCTTTTTTCTAGGTGGTTTGGGTTAAATTTGAACTACTAATTAAATTGGATAAAATTTAATTATAAATATATGAGTTAATAGTGTATTTAGAAACTCCCTTCCTTATACTGTATTAGATTATTAGCTAAATATATTTTAAAATTCCCTTGCTTATACACCTTTTAAATTTTTAATTAAAAATTTTTGTAATCCCTCTTCTGATAACTCTTTAAGTTTTTGGTTAAATTAAAAAAGAATCTCTCTTATAAATATCTGGTTAAGTTTCGGATTTTATTAAACGTTTTTATACCGGGGACAATTTTTAAAGCCAGGAAACAATAATTTGCAAAGCTTTTCGTGCTGGTCAAATTCTTTAGTAATATTGTCTACAGCATCAAAATTGCAGTGTTTGTTAATGAACGGGAGTAAACAATCTTGTGTGTATTTAAAAGCGCAACAATATTGGGCTGAATTCGGGTCTATTTTGAATTTCTTGAATTGATTTTCGCAGTTTTGAAACACTTTTCTGGCATTTGTTTTACACGTCTGGTCATCGAATTTGGCATTTGATGGCAAAGGAGTCAATGGCTTATCATTGGTTAGCGGCGGCTCTCTGTATGTTCTTTTGTTCTCTTTTCCCAACTTTATGCCAATCTTCTCATCATTTGGTAATGTTTTGTAGTTTCGTTTCACTTCTCTCTCATTCTCTCTATTTATTTCAATTTCTTTTTCATTTTTCAAATGAAATGAAAAACTTATTTGAAATAAAATACAAAATATTAATAAATATTTAAACATTTTGATGAAAAACAAATTAATAACAATTAAATTAAACAAAAATTAACTAGATAATAAGCCTTTTTATAGTAAAAATTATATCCGTTTATGTCTGACATTGTCGGCTATTTTTTTAGTAAAATTAATAAAAATGTAGTTTAACTCAATTGCAGTCTATATCCCGGAAATATAATTTTGTTTAAAGTTTTGTTATATTTGTAAGCTCTCTCAATATTGTAAGAGTTGCATGTTAAAAAAATTTTAAATAATTTAATAGCACAATTTTTAAACAAATAATTTGTCAATAATTATTTCATTTAAACTTGATAAAACAAAAGACATATTTAATTATAATAAAAAATTAATTAATTAAATCAATTTTTAACATAATAATTTAATTTAATTTAGTAAGTAATCCAATTAAAATTATTAATTTAATTTATGTTTTACACTTGGAAATCTTTAAAAATTAATTTGTTTTTTCAATTATTATATAACAGTACTCTTCAGTTATAAAAGTTCAAAAGTGTTAGTTAGCTTTTTTACTGTTTATTAAACTTACAAAATCATGCTAACTGAATAGGCCTAATATAGGCCAGACGAGTCTATTCAGATATATTGTTTTGTATTTATTAATAAACAGTAATAAAAGATAACTAGCATGTTTGAACTCTTAACAGTTGGAGACCAGTTTTGTATAACATTTCTGTTAAAATAATTATAATACAAACTGAATATCCAATTAATAACAAAATAAAAGCATTTTTAAACATAACGGATAAGTCGATTGCATTGTGAGGCTTATCTTCCGGTATTTTTAGGTCGTTTAATAAATCACTAAAATCTTGCGTCGATTTTGTATAATATTCTTCAAAAAGTAACTGATGTTTATAAAGACCGGATTCAACAAAATGTTTTAACCTTGATATTATTTAAATAAATTATTAATATTGTGTATAATATGATTTTTAAATCATTGGATTAAAAGATAAATAACATAAAAAATTAATTTAAAAAAATAATAAATTTTGCACAAAAAAAATTAATTTCATATATTATTATAAAAATATATTTAAATTATAAATTAATAGCTAATAAAAAATTTAGTAAATGGACTAAATAAATTTTAAACATACATTAATTTTAATTTATTTCCTGCTTGATAATCAGTTTTAATAATAAATCCACTATAAGCATGAACATATTTAAAATCAGATACGACTATTTTAGGATGTGGCAACCACGCTTGAAATCTCTTTCTAAATGTTGTCTCGGTTAAAATAACTGCTTTTCCATTAAATAAGCGAATAAGTGCCTCGTTCATAAAATCGATATCATTTTCAAATTCAGTCAATCTTGGTAACAATATTTTTGGGAGAAATTTCCTATCTAGCGCCAAAGGAAATATTTTTAACTCTCTATTGTTAATAATGTCATTTAAAGTCTCAACCATTCGTACAAGTTGATATTTGGAAAACGAGCCTAATATTACACTGACAAAACATTTGGTTAGAATTGAGAAACAAAATATCCAAACAATCAATAGTTGAATGAATGCTAATCTATGTTCGCTTGGTAAAATGCGTTTTAATGTTTTCAATATATTTGCCGTTTGTGTAGTCCAAGTACGAGCTATTAAATCGAACGAGTTAACGTAATTGAGCAATTTATTATGAAGATTATTCCATAAAAACATATTGACAATAGATGCAACTAGCAACAATAACCAAATCTTAATTTTAAATAAATGAAAGTTGGTATTAAAATTAAAATTTTATTAAATTAAATATTTCTAAATATGCTTGTTAAAATTTAAAGTTGTATTAATTAATCATTTAAAAAATAAATTTTAAAAATTTATTGTATTTATTGTATTTATTGTAATTATATTTACATTTATTTCAAATAATCTCATATTTGCAAAATATGAATCATCTCTTTTATAGCCCAAACTCGTTATAATTTCAATCAAATATTTCTGAACGACTGGTATTTGTATTGCATTTTGATTCTGAAATTTGATATCAAATGCTGTTTCGGTTAATGATAAACATGAGCCAATTATAATTTTTCCAATACAATCTGGATCCTAATTTTAACATTATTAAAATTTATATAATATATTAATATTTAGCATCATACTGTTCTTTCTAGTAATTTTACACCATAATGTAAATTACACATGATAAATTCAATAATATATGAAAATATTCCATATTGTTGCATCTATATAAATTCAGAAATAATTATTAATAATTAAATCATAGTTTTTATCTTAGTCATCTGCTTTATTTCTAATGTTGTCAAAATTTTTATAGTGTTGTTAAGCTTCTATTTGTTGTTTTTAGACAAAAACAAAACAAAATATTTGCTTGAAACACGAAAATATTTGCCAACATTTGCAAATGTGTTAAAGTCTGAGTAAATCAAACTTTTGCTGGAGCCCTTAGCGGAATAATTTTAAAGTATTTTTAAATATATATCGATTTATTGTTATATTATCTCTCAAGTTAAAGTATATATATATTAATATTTAGCACTGTCAATTGATGATACTGTAAATAATTAATTGATAAAATATATATTTTAACTAAAGCGCTAATATAACTTTATAAATATTTCTCTCATGGACCTCACAATAATTTTGTTTTACTCACACACCAAGGCAATTTGTTAATTTTTTTTATTTTGTTAATAAACAGTAAAAAATTTAATTAACACTTTTAAAATATTAATAATTTTAAATGACAACTTATAAGCTGAGCTGGATTTTCGAGAATTTCGAACTATTTATTACAAACACTTTAGTCATAAATATAATATTGACAAAAATACATTTATTGTTACCAGAAAGTTTTATTTTAAACAATCTACTAATTTCAATTATTGAAATAAACTTTTTAAAAATATATGCAATTACAATAAGTTTTAAAAAATAAATTCACTTGATAAGCTAAACTTGTAAATTAATTGATTAAAGTTTTTGTTTGCATTTATATCAATATATGAGTGGTCAGGGGATTAGGGGAAGTATAATTTTAACACCAAAAAACTTAGCCAAAATCCAAGGCAGTATCAGGGTTAAGATTTTTTTTAATGTTTAAAAACTAATTAATTTATAATAAAATTTTAAACAATTTAACTACTTTAAACCGAATTTATCACTAATATAATATATAAAACATTTCTTAATCTTAGCCCAATAATTTTTAAAAAATTAGCTCTCCAACTTTGAGCGGTCGCCAAGTCATTTTAAGATATCTTTTTGCAGACTAAATGCTATGAAAATAAAGTGAATTTTTAAAATTAAGAGATTTTTGCCTAATCCCCTTCTTAATCTCCCTAATAAAAACAAAAATTATTTACCTAAACAATAATTAATTATTGTTTATTTTAACTATGATAATTCAATTGGTAGAAAATATTAAAATTAGACAAATATAAAAACAATTCCCAAATTATATTTTAACTTAAATTACTCTGTTGGTAATTTTAACAATATAGACAAAAATTATCTAAAAATAATTTTTAATAAATTAAGTTATTTTTATCTAGAAAAATATCCGTATTATCACTATTATCAATTATTGTATCAGCTTAAAATAATATATAAAAAATAAACTTTTGCTACAATTAACTTATTACTCATTGCATCAAAAAATTAACATATTTAAAATCAATTGACAAAAGAATTGATTTGATGATCAAATATAGTTTTGTAAATTTAATTTGATTTTAAGAACTTTGATTTATCTGAGATAATTTAAAAATATAATAATTAAATTTTACATTTATTTATTTTTAACTAAAGTATTAAATTTTAGTTTATTAAAAAATAATATTTTTACCATGCTTTTTATATAAAATATTCCATTAAATAAATTACTAAATTTTGAACAATTGTGAATGTATATTTCGTTATAATAAGTCAGTTTGAACATTGTCTCCAATTTTTCCATTAAAACCATTTTAAATATATTAATTAATAAATAAAAATCAAACTTTTTTAAAAAATTTAATTTGTTACTTTTTTATAAACAAAATTATATAAATGTTAATTTATTTGTCTCTTATAGCATTAAATTATTTATGAAAAATATTTGATTTATCAATAAATGTTAATAAAATTTAATTATTTTAACCGATCGATTTTATCTAATATTTAAATTTTTTTATTATTACATTTTAATAGAAATAATTTACAAATTAAATATTTTTAATAATATTAATAATCTATTTTATATAAAAGAAGTCACACTAAGGAAGTTTGGAATAAGACAGCAAAAAATTTGTTAATAAAAAATACAAATATATATAAAACAATTATAGATTTTTGTTTAAAAAAAACATTTATTAATTATAAAATAATTTTATTTTTGCAATAATTAAAATAATTTTAATTGTGAAAATTCATAATTTTAGTTGGAGTTTAATTATTGGAATAATTATAATTAATCGATTTGTATTGCAATAATAACTGCTTGGTGTAATAGTTTGAACCGGAGCTGCTAAAATATAGACTTATATTTTCCCTTTTTACAATAAAGTAATGTACTAGCTAGGTAAACGTTTACTACTGTATACGTAGTTAAAATTATACTGTAATTCATAAAATTCATGTCAAATAAAACCTAATTTTTAAACTTAATTTTACATTTATAATATTGATATTCAAAAGTGGCAGCATCTCATAGTTCAAAAGAGTTAATTAAATCTTTAAATATTTACTAAACATACAAAAACAATACATCTGCATAAGTCAAGGCTGAATTTGTAGATCTTTGCAGATATATTGGTACATTCTAGCATATTAACAAAACTAATTAAGCAATTAATTAAATTAATTTATATTTTAACTAATAAATGTGATGCAAAATAAACATTTTATTAAAAATTTAAAGAGTATTTGTACTGTTGACTGATTTTTGACTAAAGATTTTTTTAAAAATAAAGCAAAATATATAAAAATATATTTAGAAACTGAATAAAACGATTTTAAAGCGTTTGTAAATTAGTGAAGATAATAGCAAAAGTTAAAAGCAAATGTGTTAAATATTTTTATTAGAATATTTACATAGATACCTTAATAATTCTATAAGTTATTGCGGGGTATAATGTTTATTTCTTAACAACATTTAAATTTTTTATATAATATTGTGTTTATGTTTATACAATAAGTAATTTTAATAACATTAATAAATTTATTTAAATTAATATAATTACAAACAATTAAATTTCAAAATTAAATGAATTAACTTTAGATTAACAAACATTATTCAAAACCAATTCAAAAGACTAATTCGTTTTCAATAGATTTATTTTGTCTTTATTTTCCCGATCATTGTTTTTAAATATAATTAAATTTTCATTTAACAAAATTTTACAATAATTCACTTCTAGAATAGATTATAATTTAATATAATTACTTTAAATTAAAAAGATATATTTATCGTTTTATATAATTTTATGATTTCAACGCTATTTAATGTTAAATAATTTAAATTTTATTAATTGATGAATTTATGCTTGACAAAACATTCACAAAAAATGTGTATTAATATATTAATGGTCTCCAAATAGTAGAAGTTTAAAAGTATTAATTAGTTTTTTTACTCTTTATTAATTATAAAAAATCATGATATCTGCTTAAATTTACAAGTAGAATTGAGAGTTATTTAAAATATATAAATATTATTTTATATTTTTTAACAAATAGAGAAAAAGCTAACCATTATTAAATTTTTACTAATTTTAGTCAATTAATGGATATAGAATGTTAATTGTGCAAGTTATATTCTGAATTCTTAGGTTTGCAACATTGCTAATAATGTTTAGATATTCGTTGTTTTTATTACCAGTAATGCGCTTAACGTGTTGGCACTAGCAATATGGTTCCCAGTTTTGTTTACATAAATGCCAACCAATTGTCGGATTAATTTATGTAATCGCATAGTTATAAAACATATTTTGCTAATAAACAAGACAAATTTTTTAAATATTAAATAAATTTTGTAAAAAACAAATTAATACTGACCGGTAAGTAATCAAACGGTGTGTAACCAACGATATAATTATAAATCTTAATTAATGTATTTTTGTTTTTATTGATAATATTTTTATTGCTAAAAATTTAAAAATAATAATTAAATTTTAGTAATTAGTTTTAAAGTCTGTGCAACGCAAAAGCCAACGTAGCCATGTTGTAATCTTGATAAAATGAATGTTTTGAGCTGGCTACGTTGGCATCTGGGTTGCACAGACTATTATTTATTGTCCAAAATATTAATAAATAATTGATAAATATCTAATAAATATGTCAGTTATGGTAGCATTAAATAACAACATATAAGTCATTTTATTTAAGTCAAATATTATAATGAATTAATTATTAATCTAATATTATTAAATATATTTAATTTATAATATTTATAAATTACGTCGAAGTCATAGCAAATCTAAAATTAAAATTTTTCATTTAAAAATTAAATAAAAGAATAGGTATTTATTTACCGGACAATTAAAATCAATGGTTTCTTGAGCTAAACTGACGAGCCAATTGTACATGTATAATTGTGAATAATATATTATAAAACTGTATTCGATTAAATTTAGTCACACATTTAAATATATATTGATTAACATGCATAAAATAATTTTAAACAATTATTATTATTTTTAACAAAATATTTGTTACAACCAAGTTAAATTAATTAATACTTTGATTAATATGTTGCTGATTAAATTTTAAATAATCTTAACTGTAAACATTATTTGCATCAATTTGAAATATATTAATTTAAATTATTAGTTTAATATATATTTGTTTAATTAGTATTAATAAGTTATTTTATTAAATTAAAAAATTTAAACTTGCTTAAACATAAATTAAATAAAAAATAATTTACTAAATATATTCAGAATAAACTTATAATTAGTAAATAATTAGATGCGATGATACATATGTATTGATAGAACTCATAGTTATTCATTGGAAACAAATCATAGCAATAGTATCCGATCTCACGTCCGG
>JAQFXP010003913.1:0-11572 GCA_034693685.1 Belba bartosi | reverse complement strand
AGTCAAACGCCAAACAGATCCACAAAAACAACAACAATAACAATGGAGTCATAAAGTGAGTGATTGCGCAAAATCTACAATAAATTGATGTTTGAATGAAAACATGTGTCAAAACTCAAAAGGTTTAGACATTTATGTACTTATGTTTGTGAATAGACATATCATAGACATAGAGCTATGGTTTAAGACTAAATCATTTAATGGATTTCAGTGAAGACTTTGAAGAATATGAAGACGAGAGCAGTGACGACGGCTGCGACCAATTGGATCGCATTCTAGTGCCGAAGCTCCCGGTGGCCGACTTCGACCATTTCGACCCAAACCAACCGCCCGTTTCTGGTCAGGAATACCTCAGAAGAGTTCAGTCAGTTTTCATTCTTTGATTATTGATTTGTTTATTGATTTTATTAATTGTTTTGTTTGACAATCGGTAGAATTGAAGCCCAGAACTGCCCCGAAGTAGTGGTCGCGGACTTGGATTTGAATCAATTCAAACCAAACCAAACGATTGCAATCGAAAACGTATTTAATTTAGACTTAATTTTAATTCAATTTTAATTGATTTGTATTTGTTTTGTCTAACAGTCAAACGGTTTCATTGCCGCCAAACCCGAACTCATGCCATCTCTGGGCTGGCAGAGGGAACAGGTCTCTGAGTTTAGTAAAGTTCGGCTCAAAATATCTCAAATGAGAGACAATATGAACGGAATAGTTCTGAACGGCAACCGAACGCCTGTCCGGAACCGATCGATGTGTTGGTGGAAGGAGTTCTGTATCGGAAAAAGGAGTGATTTCAGCGATTCGAGCAGTGATTCCGTCTGTGAGTCAGACCCGTCGACACCAACCGATACGCCGAACAGTAATGACTCGAATCTAAAGCCCGAAAAAACGCCGAAACCGCCAAAACCTGAACCGAATTTACCGCTTTTGAGCATAATTTTTGATATGAGTGATCAAGAAGTGGTTCTTGTGCTCAGTTATCACATCAAATGGATCCATCAGTTCGGGTTCACAGAACAGAACGGACTTTGGATTTACTCACTTCTGGCCGCTCTCGAGAAACCACTTCCGTGTGAAGTGTATTCGACTTTAAGAGAATTGAGTCGAGTTTGCAGTGAATGCAGACATAAGATCGAATCAGTCAATGATTCGAAGACTTTGATTCCATTGAATCTAATTATTTGTTTAATTGGAAGATATTTTGATCAAAACGATATGTGCGACCAATGACTAAGAGATTGAGTTTAAGTTTATTTGAAATTATGTTTACATTAATTATTTGATTTGTATATAATTGAAGTGAAGAACTGTAAACAAAAGTTGAAATTTAGTGAATAAATGGCAACAATTGGTTTAAATGTAAAGTTTTGATTCGACAGCATTTGACTGAAATAATAAAAAATTTTAGACTTTTTTTATTAAATAGTTTCGAAATTTTTTATTTGATTAAAATTTGTTAAAGTATTTGTGTTTATATCTGCAATGTTTGCATGTTTTGATGTATTGATGTTTAGATGTTTTGCACTTTTACTCTACAATAGAATAATAAGTTTAAGTAATTTTAAATTAAATGTGTATTCAAGCGACAGACAGAACCCGATTTACTAACCGACAAAACCCGGCAATATTACGGGGTAGGCTTGCACATTTATGTGCAAATATAATACTTTTTTTAATTATCTTATTTAGTTTTAGATTAATTTATTTATAAATTTTAAGGGAACACATAATTTAGTTTTGAAATAAAATCTTTATTACAAAACCCATTCTGGTTGAAGAATATTCTGATTGACTGAATACTTGATTAATAAAACGTTAATACAATGCATGCAATGAGTATAACAATGTTTTTGCAAATTATTCAATCGTTAAATGTTTAGAAATCGTTTAAATTGTTATCGAATTTAAACAAATTAGTTATTAATAAAGAATTTTCGAAACTAAACCAAATACTAATGTCTTATATTGAGGAATCGCTAACTCAAAGCAAATGGCTTTTAAACAATTTATTAGTAATCGATATAGTATTGATAATTGTATCTTCTACATTTGTCTATCTGACCGAAAAGGGCTTGAAGTGGCATGTTTATCGAGATGAAAACATTCTTATTTCCAATGAAGATGTGAAAAAATTAAACCGTTTGGATTTGCTGGAGAGAACTATGTCTATATTATGTTTGAAATTGTTTGGATTAATTGCAAGCAATTACTTTTCCGAGTATTTAATGACAGTTTATATAATTGCGATTACGATCGACGAGTATATTGTAGTTAAACAAATACATAAAAATATTAATGCGTTTGTTAACGGCGTACGCAAAAACAATTTCGATTTTGTTGCTAAAGAAACACTTCAATATCCAGTCATAGCCCGAATTAAAGTTTTCTTAATTGTTCTGGCTCATATTTTATCTATAATTTGCTATTTTTCGGCACTTTTTTACTATTTTATGGTTTTGCAAAAAATATTGAGTCGATTGAGAAAAATTCTATTAACGATCGGATCAATAGTTGTGGCGATTGTAGTCTTAATATTTTGTATATACCTAAACATCCAAAACCTTCCGCATTGAGAAGACTGACGTCGAGACATCGAAATCCTTTCTAAGCTTGAAATCGATTCAATTGATTATATATTCATTGAAAATATTCTTTAAATTAATTAAAACAATAATATTTGTAAACAGAAATAATGATTTAAATATATTTTGTTTCTTATTGCCAATTATTAGATAGAAAAACAATAAAAACAAATTTTTAAAATTCAATTATGTCTTTAATTTTAATGTTAAAGTTTTGCGTTCTTGGTTCTTTTTCTGGATTTGACAATTTATTTATTATAATGGAATTAAATTAAAATCAAGTTTTAATTATTTGTTTAATTTTAAATATAATTTCAATTGATTTTTACATTAATTTCAAAATTATAAAAATAAGATTTATATTTAAAATTCAAAATAGCATCTTGTTATTATTTATTAATAAAATACGAATAAAAATTCAAATCACAATATATTTCAAAAAATAATTTAAATAATAAATATTTAATTTGCGATTAAAGTCAATCTGAAATCGAATTTTTCAAACTTTAAACAAATTAGAGATAGATATCAAATGTCAATATTTTACGTTTTCATCGTTAAGTGAAATTAGTTTTTCATTAAGTTTTTGAATGCATTGCTCGAGACTTAGTTCAGAGATTTGTCTTTTAATTGAGGAATAGGTGTCGTTAGAGCTGTCATTATTCGAATTCGAATCGATGTCTTCGTGTTTGACAAAATTATCGGTCATTTCTTCGTTTGGTATAATTGGCTGATGTGTCGGCTCTGAGCGTTCACTACAACTACTTTTATCACATTTACTGTTATTATTGTCTGTAAGGCATTGATCGGCACTCAAACGCATTCCATTGGTTCCACAAATTTCTGGACAATCATTGCTGACATTAGAGGCCTCACAAACAGACCTGTTCGTTTCTTCGTTGTTCTTATCGTTATTTGTTTCGATCGACGACTGGATCTGATTATTGACCAAAACTTTTATCTTTCGACTCACTTCTGGAGAAGAGGCGAAATCACTTAAGTTGTCGTTCAAGTGGTCGTCACAGAGTTCGGTCGAACTGCTGCTCGAGCTATGACTACCGATCAACAGCTCTTTCGATAATTCTTTGCTATCTCTTACTAAATGGACTGAATTATCGTCGATAGCACAGGTGTTGAGAGCACCAGAAGTCTCTTCACTTGAAGACTCCTGAAATGAAGCCAATAGGGGTTCAGACAGTTTGCGCTGGAATTTGTTTCGTCTCTTCTCGAGTTTGATCTGAGCCCAGGACAGGGTTTCGCACATTTTCTGCTTCTCATTCCTGTCTTCAATTTTGTCTGAATTTCTCAATTCGTTTCTATTATTCCTATTGTTGTCATTGTTTTGTGTTTTGTTCGACAAAAGATTGGCCACAGTATTGGATCGGTTGCGCAAAGCCTTTCTCGGCTCATAACTAGCTCTGGTGGCCGACTGAAGGACAGGCGACGGCCGTTTTGGTCGTTTCGATATCAGAGCTGTCTTTCCTATTAAGAGGTGATTCATAGTGAGCGGCTCTTTCTTCGCAAAAGCACTTGAGTTCGCTCTTTGGAAGCCTTCTGTTGGTGGAGAGCATAGAGAGTATTAGCACTGAATGCAACAAATTATATGATAATCAAACAGTGATCTCACCGGTGATGATCACTTGTGCCTGTTTCTGCCGTTCCTTCAGTTTTGCGTATTGTTTCTTCAATAGAGATATATCTAAAGTCATTCGCTGGGAATCGATGTTTGTTGAGGACAAGAAATTGTTGGTCGAGTTACCGGTGCCGGTGACTGAGGCCGCGCTCATACTGTTTGTCAATGTATTACTGATTCGGATGTTCTCCGAATGCGGAGATGGCGTTCGACTCGTGTCTGAAAACAACGTTTTAACCCAAAATTATAGCAGTTTTTCAGTATTTTTTAGACATTTATTTGTTTCGAAAACTCAATTTATTCATTAAAATAGTTTTCAAAGTTAAGGTAATTCTATCTCTAAGTAACGTTCAATGATTTGTGAGCTCTCAAAACGTATAGCTCTTCTCGACTCTGGATGTCTGACTCAAATCAAATTTTATGATACATTAACTTTTTTTTCTTAAAAGCCTAAAACGTTTTTGAAGTTTTAAAGCATTTTATTAACATTTCAGTTGTTTTAGGCTTAAAAGATATTTTCAATCAATTGAATTGAGTGACAAGTTATGACATCCCTATTAACTGCTAATAACTTTACGCTATTCTTCATTAAAATAATGTCATAGAATTTGCTATTTATTTCAAATAAATTAAATTTTTATATTAAATGGAATCAAATTTACAGAATTTTGCGGATATAGGAAAGCTTTTGCATCAATAAAGTCTTGAAAGTGGGCTTATGTTTGATTTAAAGGTAGAGTATATAAAGTTTTACAAAAATAATTTCTGTGATAAAAATTAACATTAAATAAATGAATTTCTCAATTTTCTCTAATGAAGCACTAATTAAAAAATAAATAAATAAATTGACCGAAAAATTGCTGTCGTTTCTGCTTTTCTCTCAACTGTCATAAATAAATTAACTCAATTTACGAGTTATACTAAAATAAGCGAATTTAGTGCTAATATCAATTGTAAAAATAAATTCAATTACAGTATTGTATCTATATTTGTGCTAGTTTTAAAGTATTTAGAAGCAATTTTAAAAGCACAATGTTAAATTTTTTTAATATATACGCAAATTTTACATAAATAATTAGTAATTTAATTTGCTAGTTTAATTAAAAATTTTATAAGATTTAACGATAATAATTTATTAAATTTTGTAAAAAATTAAATATATTTTAAAACCAGCATTTAAAAAATGTACAATATTAAAATTACAAAATGTTCAAATTGTCTTAAATGATAATATGTTTTGAATCAATACCTTTAGCCTTATTGGAGTTGAAGGCATTGGTGACGTACCAGTTGGCTAACATCATCTGGTCGTCGGCGACATCCACTTCCTCTTCGTCGTCGCTTTGGAAGATCTGAAGTCCTTTCTTGACTAAAGCGAAAGACGAGGTCAGGGGTCGTATGTTATAGATATACTTCTCCCGCAATTCGCTGAGTTGAGGGAACGGGAAGGGAGCCATTATGCAAATGGTCTGCCGTTAAAATAAGTAAGTACTCGTTTAGTTTTAAACATTCAATCTGTATAATTTGTTTAGCAAATATATTAGCGTAAAAGTTTGCTAAAATTGAATTTTATAAAACAAAATAATGTAATTTAAGAATTAATTGGAAAATTTGTCTTGATATATAATGTTCTAAGCTAATATTTGTTTTGAGCATAATTTTGATAAATTTTATATCATTAATATGGCAAAGACATGGTCTCGAAATACCTTTACATCAGTTTGTTATGAAAATGAGAGAAAAATAAGACTTGTTTTTACATTTGGGGTCTAATGTATAAAAATATTTTAATTTTACTATAAGTCGAATATTGTTAAGTCGAAATATGATTCATTAGATACAAAAAAAAGCACAAAAATTATTAACCAGTTAGTAATTGCTTAATGACAATTCTTTTTAAATCAAACATATAATCTAGGTCAAACTAATGTTAACCCTTGTCCAAGCTGACTAATGCTTATTAATAATTAAAAAATTAATGTAGAAAATAAGGCAGCATATTTTATATATATATATATTATATATATAATATATATATAAGACGTCACCACTAATAGATACAAGTAAATTTAATAAGTGTTTGCACTAATTTAATTACTGCAGTGCATACATGATATGCTATTTTCTAATTAATTTAATCAGAATTTATATCTTTGCTATCAATTATTGAAAAAGTAATGAAAAGCAAAAATAAAATTGCTATCACTTAATGAGAAACAATGAAATAGTTGGACTCAAATACCTTAACTAATTCGTTAGTATCAGTTACACCGAATTCCATCATTTCTCTGGTGAGTACACCCATTATGCTGTAGAACTCGTCGGCGCTCTCCACTGTCAGGATTCGGCTAACGTTTCATACAATAATCGATCAGTTTTTCTGATATTTTATTTATTTTTATTTTATCTAAATATTTATTTAATGGCAAAGAAAATATTGAATACTCAGCCAAACAATCCCATATTGCGAGTGCGGCTCTCAATAAGACTTCATTTCCTTCAAGAAATATTAAATCCCATATTCGGAGTACAGATGACTTCGGAAGACAGTTTGTGAAGAGAGTGAGAAACCACTGCATTGTAAACACATTGATCAGCGGTGGCTCATAACTAGCTCCTGTACTCTGGTCTTGTGCTTCGTATTGCAATTGATCGAAATGTTTGGCCAGAGTTGACAATCTCATCCGCAATAAGTCGCGAAAGACCGCCATATCTACCGACAGACCCCGAAGATTGTTTGCGAAATAGCTTTCCGGAAGTACTCCTTCGATCAGATATATCATAACCTTTGCAAACAAATTATAGGTCTTTTAAATTATAATTATTTCGATTAATATATTCTATTTAACAAACTTTTAACATTTTTTAACTTTTTCTCAATTTTAAACTATTTTATTTATAAGTAAACTCTAAAAAAGATTATTACCAATAAATTAAATGTTTTGATCAAACTATTAAAAAGAGATAATAATTTGCTTTTATTAATAATACAATTTAATTATCTGTTTTATCTTTTCTATTGTTTTAAATAGGTCAAGTTTAAATTGTGATTAATTCAATTTTGTTGCAATTTATTCTTGTAACAAGATAAATATATTAAAATTTAAACATTTACTTGGTATAGGCTTACTTATTATTAAATTAAATCATTATTTTAAAAGATTAGAAATACAAAAGTTTTAAATTTTAATTTTTATAAATAAAATGATATTTTAAATTAAGTTTAGAAAAGTTATCTTAAAATCAAGAGTAAAAACAAAATATAAGTTATTAAAAAAATAATTTTGAAGATAATTTAGAAGTTGATTTAATACAGTTGCTAAAATTGCAAATTTTTGAATATTAATATTGCATATAAAATAAAAATGTTGAAAAAAAAGAAATAAAGTAATAAAACCATTAGATATGAGAACTGGGAATTTAAGTGTATAAGTTTTAGGGCTAATTATATAAATAGCTCTAATTATATTTACGTTTTTCACTTAATATTTTCATTTATTAAATTAGTTTATTAATAAAATAACTTAATAATAAAAACTAGATTTAGATCAATTAATAGTTTAATCAATTTTATCTAAATAAATCAATTTTGGCAATTATTTCAAATGTTTGATTACGGAATAAATACATAAATTTATAATATTAAAGAAAATTGCACAAGCAAATAAAATTTAAAAACTTAGAGATTTACATAAAACTAGTAATGATTGTGAAACAGAAGCGTTGATTTTTTTCTTTTCAAGCTTTAATTTGAATAATTAAAAATAGATTTTTTTAGTATTAATTTTAAAATGTGACGCACTTTACCTTAAGTGAGTCGTTGACATCGCCTTCCATTACTTCGAGTATAATAGCCGCCAACATATTGAAGCCCTGGCAGTAGCCGACAGCTATCGCACCAATTGAAGAAGCAATTTGTTAAGACATTACTTATTTATAACGAGTATAGCATGTATTGAGTCTTATATTATAAGATATATATACAGATTATATTGCTTTAAGATTACATCAATGAAAAAGTTATTTATATATATCAGATATTACTTTGAAAACAAGTCGTTTGAATGATCAAGTTTAGTTTTTACTATATCTAAAATAACATTCAGAATATCAATATATTTCGATCGAAACGATAAATATTCTGATTTTGTAAATCAACTCAAAAATTGATTTCAAAAAAACGTCTGACATTAAAGACAAAAAATAGGAGCAACGGTATGTCATGGGAATTGAGCTAGCTTACATTTATTCCAACGTGCGTATGCTAATAATACTTGTTTTAGTAGCGCCTGATTATCTGATTCCTCTCCACTGAATAGACTACAACCGGTGCGATGAAGATCCTGTGCCACGAATAATAAATAATTAATTATTTGATTCTTTTTTTGCTATTGTTTTAAATAATTTATTTCTTATAAATAAAATAGTGTTTTATGTTTATTGTATTTAAAATAGCTTTCCAAACCTTAACTATCTGAGCGCCCAGGGCTTCATCATCCGGGTTTTCCTTCTCATTGAAACAGAATCTTGAAGTGACGGACCAATTGATTTGACGGGTCTGGACGTGACGGCCGGCTAATGTTATCCACAGCTTATATGTGAAAAATGACACAAATATAAGAATTACAAGAATCGAGTCAATCGTATTTTTCATCTAATTTATTGTTTCGTCGTTTTTAATCTTTAAATTCAGTTAAGCCTATTGTGCGACCGATGATGTGATCAAACTTTTGACTTTTTTTTAACAGCAAAAGCAATGTTTAGATGCGTTGACATAAGAATCAATATATTGTTTGGCTCTATAAAACATAATATAACAAATGCTCAAATTTTATTTGTCGCTTTTGGTATGATTAAAGTCGGAAAAAATCTATAAAATCCAAATTTTTCTCATGAATTTTATTCAAACAAAATATTTTCAACCGATTTCTCAAATGCATTAATATTTGCCAATATTTGATGAAAAAAAATGAAACAAAATTTGTTTCTCAAAAACTGGAATTCTCAAAAGTATTTGAGATATTAGTTTCAATAAAATTTTTGGCAATATTAGTATTTTTTTTAATATTTCAAAAAATATTTTTTAAAATATTAAAAATAAATCTAAAATTTGATTAAAGACATTAATTTACTAAAAAGTAATTTGTTTAATTGAATTTCAAATAAAAAATAAATTTATAAAAACGTTTATATTTGAATCAAAATAATAATTATTTAAAATATATAAAAATGTAGCATTTTATTCAAGTCATTAATTCAATTAATTTTACATTTGTTTGTAAACTTCAATAAACAGTACAATAATACACAATCTGTTTAATTAGTTTTTTATTTAAATTAGAGAACAAAAACTTTTTGTTTGTATTTTAGCTGTTTTTACTTCAGACTCTTCGGATGGCATATGCGATGCAATATATCGATCCGATTTGCAGTGTAATAGAGTAAAGCTCAGATCAATTTGGATTAAATTGAATTAAAAGAACAAATGTTTGTTTCTTTTATATCATGTTTGCAATTAAAATATTTAAATTAGATTAGAAATACTTGTATTTAAAATTAAAATTTTTTAATGTATTGAGTTTAATTTTAAGATAAATGTTTGAAAATATAAATTATGCTAGGTTAATTGTGCAATGTGTGCACTACTGTAAATTGGTTAACCAAAACAAATATGTTGTTATATATTAGATTAAGAAATAATCAAATTTTGTCGCTTTTCTATTTGGGTTCTGTTGAGAACGAGTTATTAATAAAAGTTATAATGATATTACAATACTCAAGTAGCAAGATAAATCTATTCTGTATTCAAATTATTTAATTTTTCCCCTAAATATATAAATATTTTTGCATTTTAAATTTTAAAAGTTTAAAAATATATTTTTCTTATCTTAAAACTAAGTTTTTAAAAAATAATTTAGATTCTTATTGATAAAACAAATTAATAAGTTTTTATTATTTGGTTATTTCTAAAATTATGACAAATAGTTTAAAATTTGACAGAATCAAGAAGGAGAAAACCATGGAAGAGATTTTTTAATGTTCAAAGGTTCTATATAATTATAATGCAGCTTACCACAATTTAATTGAATTTAAAACAAAATTTATCACAATTTTAGAACAGCATTTCTAATTTTGTCTGTATAACATAAAATATTTGCAGGCTCGCAAATTATAGAGAAGAGAATACCATTTTGTTAACCAAATTCTAAGGCAATAATTGCCAATTTTCAAAATTATGGTTTTTTGGGTGATTCCAACCCACTTCGGAATCCCTGGATTACATCTATTGTTTACAGTAAAGACTTAAATAATTTATTGGAATTACCCGAAAGCGTAGGAAATATTACATTATATCGAAGAATATAATGTTTCCGAAATCTATTTAGATATAAATCAATCGGATATTATAGAAGTATTTTCTTCGCTGGCGACTAAGAAAACATTTTTTTTTATAAATTTATAAAAAGCTATAGTATTTAAGGAATAATACTTTTAAAATATTTTTCACATTTCTAAAAATTACTTAATAAAAAAGGTTATTTTTTCTATTATTGATATGTTAATAAAACTGACACACTAAGTAGAACACATATAGATATAGTTTGAAATAAATAATAATTTCAATGATTTATATAAAATATAAAAAATTGCATAAATAATAAATTTTAGATTAGATTTAACTGAACTTTTTGTAATTTTGCGAAACTTTAGAAACAATAAATATTTAAATTTTTAATAAAAGTTAATGGAGTGCTTTTTTGTCGATAAAAAAATGTCTTTTAAATTATATGTCAACAATAACACTAAACTTATTATAAAAATTTATTTGAAAATAACTTTGAGTTTAAACATTTTAATTGAATTTTTTTTACAAACTTTATTTTCTTTAAAATTTTTTGTTAAATTTGGTATAAAAGTCAAATATTTGTCAAAAGAGATGAAATTAAATAATTATATTAAAAATAATTGTTTAGTATAAATAAGTTTAAGTAATTATTTAGCTAGATTACTGTATAGACAATTGCATTTAGTATTATTATTAAATTAATTATAATTAAAAATTGACAAAAATCTAATTATAATTTTGCATAATTTAGCGAAAGTTTTAATTAACTTTCAATTTATTTATGTCAAATGCATTGATTTAGGTCTAAATTAGCTAAAAATAAACAAAAGCGTCATTTTGTTTTGTATTTACATTTAAATAATTAATTATAATAGTAATAACCAGGAAAAAAATATTATCAAATAAATTGAAATAAAATTTATATAGCTGCAATAATAATAAAATTTATTATTAAATTATATAAGAAATCGGGAAGATGGGATCAGGAAAAAAATCCCTCTAATTTTAAAA
>JAQFXP010003912.1:0-11572 GCA_034693685.1 Belba bartosi | reverse complement strand
TTCGACATTATTATATTCGACATTATTATATTCGACATTATCATATTCGACATTATCATATTCGACATTATTATATTTGACATTGTCATATTCGACATTATCATATTCGACATTATCATATTCGACATTATCATATTTGACATTATCATATTCGACATTGTCAGATTCAACTTTGTCATATATGAAATCACTGAATTTATATTTTACTTTTACATTAACTTTTGGTTTTGTGTATATTAAAAATTCAAAACATTCTACGTTTCAGAGGCCCTGTCTAGGACCATTATTTCTTATAAACATCACTTTTTTTATTGTATCTGAAGAAAGTAAATGACGTCTATTGCTTTTAATGTGGTTTAAACTATATAAGTATATTTATATAAATTATTTGAAAATGTTATTATATTATAAATTATAAAAGTATATATTAATTTACCTTGTTCAAATGCTTTGTTTAACTTTAATTTTTGCAAATTGTTGTTAATAATGGCCAATAATTGTGTACTTTAAATTGTAATACTGAACTACATTAACGTATCATTGCATATCATTATGTCGTTGTGTTGCATCGCAACCAATCTGATAGTAACCAATGTCACCTCACTGCCTTAGCCTTATCTCTACATTATTGAAACTACGAGGCTACGCTCCGCCCTTTTTTGGTAGTTTGAAGTAGAAGTCTGATTCGTATTAATACTAATACAGTATACATGGTATTATACAATAAAAAATTTGTTGATAAAATCAAAATGTGCTATAGTCCGGTGCATTTAACATTACTAATTTTTTGTTATTGAATTGACATTATGTTGATATAAACGAGATTTGATACTATCTGACTTGCTAAAATCGAGTATAGCAATTTTAATTAAAAATTTATTAAAAATACTAAAGTGTCAATACAATAAAGACCCAGTATAATGCATGTAATCTAATGCAAACTTTAATACAAAACTATGCTAAAAATAATCCAGATTAATAAATAATCTATTATAATAAACATATTATACCAAAAATTTTATTTTATTATAATGGTCTTTTACTGTATTTCAATTTTTAGTTTTTAAATAATTTTAATTTGATACTTTGTGTATTACGCTGCTATAAAATGTCTTGACAAAATTAATTAAAATCGGCTTTTGGCGAGATGCATTGTAGCCAAAAATATTTAGGCCAGTTGAGTTATTTTTATACTCAGAAGAGTACTAACTCTCAGAATGCAATTAATGTTTGCATATGCTATTAAGTTTCTATTATTTATAATATCTATGAATTAGATAATTAATTTTTATCTATAATTATTTTAAATTATTTAATTTTAAATTTTATTGTAACTTTTGTAATCTATTATTGTCAAGAATACAATACTATTACTAAATATATTGTTATTTATGTAATGTATATATTAATATAAACATCATTCTTTTAATTTAAAACCAATTTTATCTCTTTTTGTTTAATTTCTGGCAATTTCTAGCAATAGTTTTTAAAATTGCCAGATTTTTACAACACTAGTATTAGTGAAAAAATATTGTAGAAATCCGGCTATTGTTAACATACAATAGCCGGATTAACAAACACTAAAAACAGTAAAATGCACAATTGCATTTTGTAGGCAATAAGTGGTGTGATCGTGTGCAATAAGTGGTCAGCCCGATTCGAAAGATAGCCGAACAGGCCGTGTGCAAAACTGATGTGAAATCGGCCGGAAATACGTTTCCGGCCGATTGGTATAAAAAGAGAGAGCTTTCGCTCATTTAATTAATTAAGTTTTAATTTGTAAAACTGTTTATTAAATAAATAAAACTTTGCAAAAAAAAGTAATAGTTTTTGTTTGTTGTTGTGCTGTCGTGTCGTGGCCGGCGGTTTTGCCGCTCGGGCCGTCGGCCGAGTAACGTGGAACGCTACTAAACCCTGGAACGGGTGGTTCGGCCTGGCTGGAAGTCAGGCCGAATCACTACAATATGTATTATTTGCCTATTAATAGATACTTGTATATAATCTATATTAAAACAATATTAATAAAATTTATAATTGACAATAAAATGTAAATTTACCCTGATTTATAATTTACCGTAAATTAAAAACCCTACTTATAATATATAAAAAGTAAATTTTTTAATTATTAATATTGAATGCTAAACCTAATTTTTATTTAATTTTAAATTACAATCTATTTTAAGAAATTTTAAATATATATAATTAATAATATTATTCTAAAAATTATAGTTTATAAAAATAATATTTAAACTGTAATTTTATTGAAAAAATTGTAAAATTTTTTATAAATGTTTTACTTTTGTTAAATTGTAAGTTAAAATTAAATAATAATTATATCAAAATTTTAAGTGTTTTAAAATCATGTAAAATTTTTAAAATATTAAAAATAATACAAAACATTTAAATAAAAACCAATGTAGACATCCCCATTAACGGACAATATATAAAAAATTAATTTCTTTATTAAGAAATGATTTTTAAAAAATAATAAAGTAGAAACTAACATGATTATATAAAAATCAAAAATTACATTTTGCTATTAAAAACACAATATTAGATAAGCGTATTTTTGATTTTAAAAATTTTAATTTGAAACAATTATAAAATTAAATAAAAACAATTTTCCTTGTAAAAATTTCTAACCTAAATAAAATGTACAAATTATTTATTGTGATAGCTACAATCATATATAAAAAATATTAATTTTAAAATCTTACTTATTAATAATATTAGAATTTAAGAACCAGGGTCAAACATTAAAAAAATATTTTTAATAAAAATAACCTCTGTTTAATTATGTCAAAATGTTAATTATAAAATTATTAAGTAAAATTTAAATAAATTATTATTTAAATTACAGTTACCGACCTAAATTAAAAAATATAAAATATTATAAAATTAATTTCTGCAAAATTAAAATTTAAATAATATATTTTAATAATAATTAAAATTAGAGCAAGAGTAAGTATTAAAATTTATAATAAGTGTTGCATTATGATATTACAATATATTAATTTGACATTGTTTACAATGTTTTAGTATTGACAATTGCAAATTAAATGTTTAGTTTTACCACGAAATAAATTTTATTTGCAAAACAAATTATTCAAACAATTGATCAACCCAATATTATAATATTTTTAAAAACTTATTTAAATTTTTACTGTATATTTGTTTTAATTACTGCTCTTAAATCACTATTAATAATATTGCAAATAATTATAAATTTTAAAAATATATTTTAAAAATAAATTAAGACAGTTTCATTAATAATATTTAAATCAATTTGCTAAATTTTTACTTTTTTTTAGTAAGAAATTGCTTATTATAATTAAGATATCGATGAACACTTTTTAAAATTAATACAAAAATTTAATTGTATCAGATTTATTCAAGTTTTATAACATTTAGTTTGTAAATATTAAAAATTATTAAAAAATAAAAATACTTGTTTAACTTTTTCATTTCCTCAGTAATTTTTAATTAATTCTATAATACTAACAATTCATTAATTTAGTAATAAATATTGTTGTATATCGACCTATACGGCATAATTTATACTGGTTTAGCGCCATTTGTATAAATATCGTTTGGATGTACAAGCGGGTGAATTGAATAAATATTAAACTTGTTAAGTAATATAAGATTTTATTTTAAATAAAATGTTACATATTAAGTTTAAAATATAAACTCCAATCCAATTTTACATCAAATGACTCTTTTTTTTATATCAAACGGAGAGGATATAGATTGTCGGTTTGGGAATCTTAAAATAATATTTTAACAAAATTTTTAAATGTCAACCGACAGATACAAGGTTAATAAAAATATAACGACAATTTTTGACCGACAATTATGTTTCAAACAGATAACAGTTTAAACATTTACAATTTTTAATGTATTTTGTGATATTATTACAATTTTTACTGTATTTTCCAATACAGTACAATATTATGAAAATTAACCATATATTAATTTAATTGCATGATAAACTAATTTATTTACTTTTAATATTTTATAAAAATTAAGTAAATTCTAAAAAAATATTTAATATAATATTTAATTTAATTTTTATAACACAAATAATTAATTAATAAAAATATTTGCTGTATAAATAATTAAAATTTATTTTTATTTAATGTATAAAACTAACATTAATTATTTTATACAATTGTTTCAATTATTTAATTAATATCCATAAAGTCAGCGAAATCACCGAAAACCAGTGCTTGATCAGCGGCAGGCATTTTATCACTTACTCGCATAAAAATTTAACTGTTTTTTTAATTATAATTTTATTGAATTGCATGTTAGTGAGTGCTATATTAAAAATCTTTAATTATTTTTTGAGTGTAATTATATCTTTTTTTTGCTAAATATGCATCTTAAATCAAAATACACTGAACGGAATCATGCAACTTTCCTATAAAACCAATATGTGCTATAAAATAAATTTATTAGAATTATTAACTTAATATAATATCCGTTTTATTGTTTAAAGGCTTAATAATCTATTTAATTTTTATAATTCAAAAAACAATTAAAAATTATTAATATAAGTTTCCACTACAATTGTTGGTGATTCATTAATTTATTTAAAATTAAAAAAGTTAATACATACATTTGTATTTCTTAAAGTTTTGGTTAAATTTCTGTAGTAAAATTTTATTTTAATTAATTTGTTTAATATCTTAATTGTTTCAGTAATAAATTAATATTTTTCACTTATTATTGAAATTTTTAGAATATATTTAAAAAATAAATATTTAAGCTGTATTTTAGTTTAATTCACTTCAAATTTTATTACAAAAATAAAAGTATGTTTAATATTGGATAGAAAGAAACCAAAAGTAATAATAATATTTTAGAATTATACAAATAAAAATTTTTAAATCATTATTATTTATGTTATTCAGATATGTATTGTTGGTTATCAAATATTTAAAAAATTATTAGCAAAACAAACAACCAATTAATAAAAATCACAAAACAATTTTAATGACAGTTTAAAAATATAATATTTTAAAATATATTTATTTTTGTACATATTGATAATTTTTAATTAAATGAGAAATCTAATAAAATCTAATCTAAAATTGAAAATTATTCTAAAACTTATATACTAGTTTACTAATTTAACTCTGTTTATAATTGTTTTGAATTTAATTTAAATTTAATAAATTAACCAAATCTATTTAAAACGTATTAAATCTTTAAAATACAATAAATATTATTATAATTATTTGATTTTTTACAATAACAAATTTTTAACAAACTTTTTAATGTTTTTTAAAGAAATATTCATATTTTTTAATTTAAATTAATTGACTGATTTTCTTAATATTTTATTTAATATTTTAATTCTATTAAATTTATTCTAATTAATATTGGTTAGTTAAATATCGCTTGTGCGGTAAGTAATTCTTGTTTTTTAAAACAGCTTGCGCGCGCGTTTGTTATATCTTTGATAGTAAAACTTGGTTCATATGTTACTATATTATATACCTAAAATGAAATTTGTTATATTTGATAAAAATTCTTTAAATTTAAAATAAAAATTTTTAAAAGACAAGTGGTAGCAAAAATATTTTTGCATTTTTATAACAAAAAATTAAATTTATTTAAAAAATTGACAATAAAATAATTCGTATTTGAAGTTGAAAAATATAACACCATTTGTAAAACAATAAACAATTACATTCCAAGATTTTGTTTTTTAATGTAATAGTATATTTAATTCTTATTGTTTTATTATTTTAAAGTTAATAAAAAGTTAATTAAAAAACTTTTAAATAATATAAAATTTGGTATTTTATAAATTTGGTTATAAATTTTTTAATTTATGTAGTTCTATTAATATTTTAATATAAATTATAATTCTTCATAACTGACATGTAAAAAGTATTTGTTGTTTTAATTTACCGTTAACTTATTTAAAATATAATATATATAAAATGTTATTTGTTAATTATTTTAATTGACAAAAAATAAATCAATATCACATGATATTAAAAGGAATTATTTGTTAAAGGTTAATATGTTAGTCAATTTGAAAAAATTAAATAACGGATTGTATGGCAGGTGAAAATGCAATAGCGCAAGATTGAATTGTGAATGAAATTGAATTAGTTTTGTACGTTTTTTAACAAGAAGCCACGTTTTAAGAAATGTGCTGATTGTTAATTAAAAATTACTCGATATAAAACATATATCATACATGAATTATAAAACTTGTAATATATATTCACAATTTTATGGTTTAAAAATGGTTGAAAACAATTTACACAAATTTTATAAATATTTTCTAATCATCGAATTATATATCTATTTTATGTAATAATCAATAAAAATATAATTAAAAAATAAAAATTAATTATATTTTACAATTTGAAAATTTTTTGTTTAAATAAAATTTTTATTTTAATTTAAATTATTATTATTTAAACACAGATTAACATAAAATAAAAATTAAATATAATTTGAAGTATTTAACAATTGTGAAAAACTATTCTCATTAAACACTTTTTAAATATATTTAGAATTTATCATTTACAAACTGTATCTGATATAAAATATAAATTTAAATTTAGTAATTTTTTTGATAATAAAATGATTGGCGAAACTTTCGAAATAAGTATCTTAATTAAATAATTTTTAAATTAAATTTATTATTTATAAAAATGTAATATTTTTAATACTATTGGGTAGATATATATTAATTAATTTTTACAGTTTTAATTTATAATATTTACTAATAAAATGTAATTTAAATTTAATTAAAATAATTACATTTAATGATTTATTGTTACAAAATAATCAGATATTATTTATTTACTACAAAACAATGCTTGATAATAATATATTTTAAAAGAGTTTAAATCTATAGAGTTAAAACAATTATTTTTTAAAAATGTTTAATAAGTTCACTATATTAATTTATTCTAATTTATTATACAAAATTCAAATAGCTTAAATTTCTCAAAATATTTACCCTAGCGTCCAGTATCCATATTACTCCCAATTCGATCATTTGTATGCTTTATCTCCTATATTTGATTTACAATTAAAACTACTGTTTTTAAATTTTATTTGTTTTTAGCAAAACTGTAATAAATTTTTTATGATAAAAAATAATAATTTAAAATTTTATAAGTTACTTTTTGTGGTTCCATAATTGATCTTTTATTTTTCTTTGTTAAATTAATATTTGAACCTGTAAAATATCAATGCTTCATTGTAACCAAATTAATATCAGAAAGAAATTTGACCACAATAAATAAAGAATGTGGATATATAATGGCAGAATTTTTTTGGAAGTTTATTTAAATCAAGAATTTCATACTTACAAGTGAAATATCGTGACTAACCCGAAAGTCACCGGTTTGTATGTCTGTTAATTTCAATAGTAAGTCGAGAAAATGCATTTTCTAAAAAATATCACTAAAAATAAAGCTTAGTAATTAACTTTTTAATGAATCCCATTATTAATTTAATATTAACAAATAAAATTAAAATTTATTCAGTAATTTAAATTACAGCTATTAATTAATTTATTTGTACTATATCTAAAATATAATTATTTTTATCAAATTTGTCTATAATTTTTATATAATTTTAAACAAAATAATTATTTATGAATTTGGGTAATTATTAATTTTAATGTTTATAAACAAAGATTAAATTTATTAATAATTTAATTAAATTAATGTTTATTTAAAAAGAAATAAAGCCTAAATTATAAGCTATTTTCAAAATATTATATTCAAGCAAATTTTTAATTTATTTTGTAATCAAATTTTATATAAACAAATATATTTAGTAAAAATAAAAATTTAATTCGAAAAACTTTTATTTTTAATTAAAAATATATAAGATTAATTTCGCAAATAAAATGATGCCATTTCTAAAATATAAATTTTTAAACATAAATTTTAAAATTTTAACATTTATAAAAATTGATTTACAATATAAGTATAACAAATATTTATTTTCAATAAAAAATTTTGAAAATATTTAGAAATTTTGGCCATTTTTTATCCTAGCAATTTTTATAAACCGAAACATGTTATATTTAAATTAACAAATTCAAATTGTATCATTATAATTTAACAGCATTTCAATAAATAAAATAAATTTATTATTAGTGTATTTGGATGTAATTAATTAAAATAATATTATCTAAATTTAATATAAAAATAAAATTAACTATTTGAAAAGTTTAATCTAGTATATTGGCTTTGAATATAAGACAGTACTAACCCGTATAATACAACTGGAACAACGTCGTCAACAGTGCTGTCAAATGTCACGACTTTGAATTAGAGCAATGGATGCGACTTAAGTGCCATCTTTATATAAGACAAAGTTTTGATAAAAAAAATAATTTTTCTTAATTTTTTAATGTTTTTGAGCTTAAACTAAAAATTGTGTTTAATTAATTTAATTTAAATTTATTTAATATTAAACAAAAACTAATTATTTTTAATTTTGTTTATTAATTCTATTATTATATTTTAAAAACAGTAATGAATTTACTAAAAAACAACTAACTTTTATATTTTGAAAATTAAACTTTATAAAACAGTATACAAATTTTAAAAATAATTTCACTAAAATAAATTTTTTAATAATTAAATTTTTGGACCGAGACACGGCAATTAATTTATTTAAAATTTAGTTTTATGTGATAATTTGTGAATAAATAATTTTTAAAATAAAAATAATTAGTTTTTGCTCAAAAATATTATAGCTGTTAATTAAAATTTATAATTAGTAAATTAAAATATTATTTAAAAATAATTTTAATTTTAATCGTTTCAATTAAATTTTTAATAAAATAATATTTTTAAACAATCTGATTAATTTTTAATTATATTTTTAAAATTTTTTTATTAATATAAAACAACATCAATTAATTTTTAAATAAATAAAACTTTTATAACAAACACAATTTTTTTAATCAATTTGTTTAATATTAAAAAAAATAAATATTTAAACTGTATTTTAGTTTAATTTATTTAAATTTTTATTTAAAAAACCAAAGTTAGTTTTATATTGGACTAAACGAAACCTTACATAATTATAATATTTTAGAATTATACAAATAAAAATTTTAAGCTCATTATTACTAAAAGAAAAACCTAAATTGCTGACCATTTGCAAAATGTTATTCTTTAAAATTGAAGCTAATTTTTATATCTGCAAATGCGTCTAGTAAAATAAAAATATAATTGAACAAAATTATACTCTTAAATAGATAATCCTGTGCCTAACTATGAGTGAATTTATTGTGTCGACAGAAGTTTGCAAAAAGATTATTATTTTTAAAAACAATTAATAATAAATAAAATAATTTTTACTATTATAGCCGCCAATGGGGGTGTTTAGGGGTTATTTTGTTTTAAAAATTTAACTACTTATACTATTCTAAAAATTAGACAATATAATATACACATTTGAATTTTAGTCAATATTTTTATTTAGTTTTAAAATACAGTCTATTATTAAAATGTTAAATATAGTTTAAAAATAAATTGTTTCTGAAAAATTACAGTTTATATAAATTAATATAAACTGTAATTTTAATAAAACATTTTACTAAACAAATATAAAATTTGCTTATGTTTTAGATTTTAATTTAATAATAAATAAAAATTGTAGTAAAATTTCAAATGTTTAAAATAAATCAATCTATATTATCTTATGTTAAAATTAATAAAAATACATAAGTAAAAACCGCTTTAAACGCCTCCATTGGCGGCTTAAAATTTTAAAATAATTTTTTATTTAATAGATAGTTTTTAAAAATTATAATGATTGATTAAATTGCTGTCGACACAATAAAGCATTACATAGTAAGGTTTATTAGCACTACCAAGAATTACAAATTTTTATATGAAATAACTTATTTTAATTATTTTAATTTATAGTTTGAATTGCTTTTAATGTTTAACTTTGAATAAACAATATATAAAACTTAAAGATTTAATTTACAGTTTATAATCTATTAATTATAAACTGTAAATAAATTTTTAAAGTTTCAATGACTGTATATTCTCTATTAATTATAAACGGCGGAACAGACTGTAAATTAAAATTATTAAAATAATGTATTCTATATATGAATTTAAAATACCCGGTACAGCTAATAAGCCTTAGGTACAAGTAAATCTATTTAAGAGTAAAAGTTTGTGTTATTATATTTTTATTTTGCTAGATGCATTGGCAGATATAAATGATGATTATGTAATAAACAAAAAATTAGCTTTAATTTTAAATAATAACATTTTGCAAATGGTCAGCGATTTAGGTTCCTCTCTTAGTTAATTATGTTATTCAGATTTGTACTATTTGTTTATCAAATATTTAACCAATTATTTGTTAAACAAAAAATAATTAACAAAAATCACAAAACAATTTTAATAACAATTTATAAATATAATAAACGCACCGAATGTTTTATAATTTATCTATTTTTAGTACTGTAAGCGGCGGGTGATGTCTCTTCAAGGAGATAGATCTAAAGGCACCCGAAGGGATTTTCTTGGCTGCACTCTTTTATAAAATCACACTTTTACTTAAATTATCAGTTCCGACACCACTTTGTTGTTCTCGTCAACAAAGAAACCGTTTGCTGCGTTAGTCGATATCAAATTACGGGTTTATTAATGAGAATACAAAATATTAGTTAATATCGAAATACAAAAAAAATCCTAATGATAATAAAACACTTATATTTAATAATTAAAAAGATATTTAAAACAATTTATAAAATAAAATTACTATTTAGTGGTTTATGTTATAACACTTTGTTCATCAACTTTAAACTCACTTACTCTCGATTCTATCTATGCGTTTTATTTTAACCTCTTCTTCGACGCCTTTGTCGAGCCTCTGATTGGCTAATTTGAACTCTAATTGCTCGTTCGTCAGTCATATCCATTTTGAAAATCTTTAGATTTTTAGTTCATTAGACTCAAAATCAGGTAAACAAAAAGATTAAGGTTTTCGTTAGAATCGAATGATACGTTGTGTTGTCAGGCAAACGAAAATCAAATTAAGAACAGAGTTCTCATCAATAACGCACAGATAAAGATCTCGAAAGCGATTAGAAACACAAAAACTGACATAAATTCAAACAATTATTAATTCTTAAAACTGAAATCGATGTCGTCGTAAAGTTCGAAATCACTGGTCTCTCCTTCAGTACATATTGATAATTTCTAATTAAAACTGTTTTTCAAAATATATGTATTTAGTTATAATTAAATTAACATTTAAACAAGATAAATATTTTTGAATATTATATAATTAAACAAAAGTATCATAAATTTAAATTAATGTAAAAAAAATAATTTTTAATACTTTATGAAGGCGGAAAGTGAAAATAATTAAAAGAAGTTGAGTTGTTTATAATATACGCCTCAAATGTGAACCAATAAAGAAAAAATTGAATATTGCTTGGCTTTAATATAATTTTAAAGTCATGAGTGCGGACACCCGTTAGATTGTCTAGACATGACCATTAATTATGCCACATATACGGCTCAAGTTAACTTATGGTTTTACACAA
>JAQFXP010003911.1:0-11572 GCA_034693685.1 Belba bartosi | reverse complement strand
AAAAAGCATATCTTTATTGTTTAACTTAGTTATTATTAGATGTACATTTTTAATTTTACATTTTGAATTGCAAAATATTAGCTAATTAAATTTTAATGGCGAACTTACATAGCCGTAAAGTGATTTGTTCTGGAGTGCGGCTTTTTCTATTACCTGGCTTTTGGTCACATACATATGATCCTGACTGTACATCTAAACAAACATATTTAAAAATTTTACCATTAAAAAATTTGCTTAAATAATAAATGTCAATTATTTCAATGTCCCATTCTTTCCATAAATACCAGAATTCAATAAATAAATTAATTGGTACTTGGTAGAAGCAAAACAATATTTGATTAATTGCAAGAAAAACAATCAAAATGTTAGCTATTGTTTGCAAGGTTGAATTACGTTGCACTGCATAACATACCAATACATCGCCGTTTACACTAGATATAAAAATTAAGATATACAAACATACAAATAGTAACATGGTTGAATTATCCATTATAACCGATTTAAATGTCAAAACATTTGGCTTAAAATATATATATATAATATTGTTATTCTTTGTATGGTAGTTTAACGCCATTATTATCGTCCACGTAAAAAGTTTTAATTAATTAAATTTAATCAATTTTAAATACAAAAATATTTAATTATAAATGCACAAAATAGAATTACACGTACATTATATAGTTTTAAAAATACATTTTTTATTTATATAAAATAAAATGTTATATATATTAAGTAGAAAATTATTTTGCATTAGTTATTAGTGTAAGTGTTATTTTGTTTAAATTATTTTTGTTTATTTATTAATTTTAGAAAAATTACTAATAAGTTATTAGTGTTTAATTATTTAATTATTTGTTTTTAAAATTGTGTTTATTACGGTAATTATAAAAGTACTTTAAATCATTAAAATGCAAAATTGGAAATATAAGTTTCGAGTTTTTCAAACTTTCTTTTTACTAAATAATATAACTTTAATAAAAAGTTTAAAACAAAAGTTTTAAAACTCGATGCCAATATCTTTAATTTTGCATTCAAATATTTCAATTATCATTTCATATCTAAAAAAATTTGTTTATATAAATATTTTATTTAATTATTTATTTTACCTTAATATGTGTATGTGTTAATGAAAAAATAATTAAAATACCTATTTTAGTTTGTTTGCAAATTAAGCTTGAAATTTAAAAACTGTAAGAAGATATTGTATTTTTGAATGCGCATAAAAATTTTTAATGTTTCAGTTACAATAAAAATTTTTGCATATTTTTCTATTATAAGGTCTGCGAAATAATTGAAGCAACGGGGGTATTTTTAATTTTTCTCGCTAATAACACATGTTATTAAAAAACTGTTAAAATTGATTTTAGTAAACGGTAATGTTAACAAAATGTAAAAATTTCAACATTTTTTGTAAACAAACTTTTCTTAAAACAACAGTTTTTTTGTTTTTGAAGTGCGAAATAATTGACGCAACTATGAAATAAAGTTTAATTTAAGTGAAATTTATTAAATAAATAACTGAAATAAAGACAAATAAATATAATTTATAAACAATTGAATACATATTTTTTAATTTTTAACTACATTTTAAACCAAAAACGATGTCAAATTAGCGAAAAAAATTAAAAATTACCCCCGTTGCTTCAATTATTTCGCTGACCTTATTATATGCTTTTATTATGATTTAAATCATTTTTAAAAATAAGCACTTTTTCAATCTTCCGCCAAAGCCTTAAATTTTAATTAAACCAAATTTTTAGTTTTGCTAAAATTTAATCATACTAAACATTTATATGTATATAAATTAATCTGAATTTATTATTCTTTTTTAAGTTATTAACAAAATTAAATTATGTATACAGAAAATATCATGCAAAATTACTTATTTGAGCATTTTAAACTTTTAAACTTTTAAGCTGTATAAAACCAGCTTGCACAACAAATATTAATAAAATTTCATTAAATAATTTTAAATAATGATAAATATTTAAATTTTTATTTATTAAAAATTTTTAAATTATATTTTTACTCTGTTAAAATTTTGAGTTATATTATATTATTTATATAACAAAATTTTTTGTAATACAAAATGTTACAATTTAAAAATAATTTAATATATTAATCTAAAAATATTTAATAAATTGTATATGTAAATTTTAGCCTGAGCTTAAAATGCAAAATAAATGCAATATATTTATTAAATTTATTACAGTATTTGTAAAAAAATATTTAGAGCATTTGATTGTAAGCTTAATTTTAAGATATATTTATCTCTATTATTCTGAATTATAAATTCTGTTATATGTTTTATTTAGAAATGGATAAAAAGTGGATTAGTCATAAATGCCTTTAATTCTTAACATTTCTATCTATTCTGTTTTAGATAATGTTTGACCAAATTTATAAAGTTTTCTAAATTGGTGTTAAATATTCTAAATAATGCAGCATATGCTTTGTCTAGATATTGCTTTGCTTTGTTATACCCAAATTTTACACCAGACATTCAAACCCGACTAGCTTGCCGGATTTTGTTATTCAACTTTTTGAAAAGCTTTTCATACTCAACTTTAATACAAAAACTTTATACCAATCTTTTTTACCAGTTTTTATACCTTTATGTAGCATCCAAGTCAAATTTTAAAATTGTGTATAGAAAAAAAATTTACTATTGTACAAAAAATGCCATCTATGCACACAATTTTGCTCTGGCTTATATTTGACTTCCATATAATATTCCTGATTAATAGTCTACTTAAATAAAATATGTTTAAAAAAAATTTCAATTGTTATATTAGATTATCTATAAACAGTAAACGGAACTTTCAAGTTTTTGGGGTCACTTGTGGCCACTTGTTTAATACTGCCTAACAACATTATAGATATTTTACATTATAGACATTACCAGAAAAGTTTTGGATGCCATTTAAATGCCAATATAAATTGTTGTCTGATATGCCAATTAGGATCTAAAAAATAACTATTCAAACAAATTGTCACGTTTTTAATAAGTTATGAAAAATTAAATTTTATTATTTCATTTAATTAATGTGTAAACTATTTTATTTTCTACAACATTTTTAATATTGTTTAAACACGTTACTGCAAAATGATAAAGGTTATATTTAGCAAATATTAGCCAAAGAATAGAATCAAAATAATGTGTAAATGATAACCAAAAATGTATTGAATATTGTATTTAAATAAATATTGAGTTAATTTCTAAAAGATAATTTAAATTAACATGTTGTTTTTTAAATTAAAGGCAAACTAATTATTATTAAACAAAATTCAAAAATATAGTTCAAATGAAAATTAAGCCAAATATAAATTAAATACAATATTCAATCAAATAAGAACCGAATAAAAAATCGAAATAATAAGAAAATTATAAACAAAAAATTGAATAAAAAGTCAAAAACAATATAAAATTAAATATAAATCAATTTAAGTCTAAAATAAATATAATTTAATTGTTTGAAAATTAAATTATAATATTTATGTTTAAATTCTAAATGTTAGTGAAATTAAACGAAATATAAATAAACACACGATTGTTACGAATAAACATTAGTTAATCAGATGACCAAGACAAAGATAACGCATTAAGTTTTTAAGATAAAATTTTGAAATAGGACTTCTCTAAGCATTACAGATCAGGAATTAATTTAGCGCAAAATTTAATTTGTACCGTTCACTGTCTAAAAGGTTAATTGTACAAGTTTTGACATTTTTTGATTTGGAAAAAACTTTAACTAAATCTCTATTTTCAAAATGAAAAAATAAAACCATTACATAAATTTTAATAATGATTAATTTGTAAAATTTTAACCTGAACAATTCAGCCAAAATCTAAATAATTGACCAATCTGCACTCACACACACACACACATTAACAATATAATACTACAACATATATATGTTTTATTGTTTTAAAAATTAAATTAATATAAATAAGCTAGATAATACTTCAAATAATATATAACTAAAAAAAGGTTAAACAAAACTATATACAGTAACTCAATAATATGTATAATAATAGCAAATAATAATCCTAAACATAATAAGTAAAACAAATCAAACAAATCAGTCATTAATAGTGTATTGTATTCAACGATTGGATTAACGGTTTTCTGAATGAGTTTTCCAATACTTTTTCGATTATAATTGAGAATATCTTTTATCCATTGGACGTATAATCCGGATTCACGTAATAATGCAATTCTAAAACAAAATATTATATAAATTAAATTAAATTAAAATATGAAAAATGCAAGTATTATAAAAATATAATAAATTTTAAATATTAAAATTATTTACACTTGATTAAATAGAATCCACGCTTGTTTATTTTTTTCCTTATTGTTTAGGAATAAAAAATATGGATTAGTTTCAAAACTTTCTTTAGAGATATGCAATATTTCGGTTAATTTTTTCTCATTTATACTAATTTTTTCGTTTATTGATAACTCAATTACGTTAAAAATCATTAATAGTTTTTGGTTTACGTAAGCTTTTGAACCATCTCTTAGACCTAATGTTAAACTTTGTTGAAATTTTTTGTCATAATATTCAAAATATGGCTTTAATTGTGTTATAATATTATTGTCAAACTGTTTGAAAAACTTGACTAAAGAACTGTCAGATCTAGCAATGATTTTCATATCTCTTCGTTTCGACAACTGTTCCAATGAATCGATTTTAATCACCGGAAGAGGTCTAACCATATAATCCAATAAATAGTTTGTAAACTCTATGGAAAGTATTGTAATCGAAAATAACCAAAAATATAGAATTAATTTTTGCTTTGAGTTTAATATAAATTTTTGAAATGATTTTGAAAATAAATAAATAAAATAATTATAAAAATAATTCACAAAATTTTGGATAAATTGATAAAAATTTAAAGTCTGCGGTAATAATGAAATGAGAGATAAAACAAAAATTGAAATAATTATAAGAATCCAAACGTTTGGTCGAAAGCATAGAAAGTATGTAAACATTGGTAGAGCACCGGTAGTAGTCTTGGCCACAATAGCCATTTCAATGCAATTAATACAATCGGATATTTTAAACGGAATGTTAAAACCTGACAACATTGGCGCATATTCAACAATCTGGCTTGCTAATGTTGGTGTAACAAATATATCAGGTGGGTTTTCTTGTAATGAATTTATAATTTCTTCATAAATTTTCGATATTATTCGAATTTTTATTCTATTTAAAAAAAATTTTTTAATAGTTATTTTTAATATATATTTAATTCAGGAATTGAGAAGGGGGGAATCAGACAAACCCTTCTGATCGCCCCTAAGTTTTTGGCCAAGATGTTAAGAAAAATCCCTCCCCTGATTTTCCCCTGGATCGGCCGAACTTTTCGATCCCTGATTTAATTAATGCATTTAATTAGTTAACAACTTACTCAGATTTATAAAATTTAGCAAACTCAATAATTAACATGATTAATAATCCACATACATAGTGATTTGTGTTGTTATTTTTTGCATCTAGATTACTGTTAAATAATATTTTAATGTCAATTTATTCCAATAATTATACAATTAAAATTATTTTTAACTATTTGAAACATAAAGTAGATATATAAACACTTACATAACATCAATATATGGATAAACAAAACTAGGAAAGATTTCAATACTTCTATTATCAATGATATCATCAGAAAATTTTAAACTTTGTCCCTCACTATATTGAATACAATGATTTGAATTCATCTTGTTTATTATAAAATTAGAATTTAAAAAAAAATTATAATTAAAATATTATTGTTAACAGCAACTTAAATGATAAAAGGAACAAAATTTAATACAGTAGACAATAGATCATATAAACCTGTTTGTTTTTGGAAAATAGTTTATACCATCCATTAGTTTATTAGAGCGATTATTAAATATAAGTCTTATCAATAAGTTATCATAAATGAATTTGCAATAAACATGAAAATAATCAAAATAAAATTTTCTTGTTATAAAAATATTATTTTCTATTGTTTTTTTAAGTATAATTTGCTATAACCGGGTTTCGTTAAGTGGAAAAAATAATATGTATATTTTGGTCTGATTAAATAATCAATAAAATTTTTGTACAAAAATATTTAATGACTGGTTAATTATAAAATAAAATTTTATTATAATTATATTTTATTGCGTAATTTTTTGTTGTTTTCTAGTTAACAAATTAATAGCATATTTTACATAATAAAATACTTAAATATTAACAAATATATTTTTTTGCAATTTATTTCAATTAATTTTTGATAATTAATGTTAATTTTAATTATGATGTTTTTTTAAAATTGCAATAATTTAATAAACAAGATGAATACAAATTATTGTAATCAATATAATCAAAGTCAAAAATTAAGATTTTCTAATGTTATCATTGATAATCAAAATATTGAAAATGTTTCTTGGCAAATTTATCCATATATTGATGTCATATGCCGGGTGAGTCCATCCGCCAACTCTCTTATCCGGTTCCGGTAGTGAGTCTCCCGACATATAAATCGAGTGGTTGAGTGTATCCATTCAGTGGAGGAGTGGTTCAGTCTCCGGCTTATACTCTCCTCCCAGTGCTCTCTCAAATAGTGGTCACTCACTGGTTGTCGAGAGGAAGGATTCCTCTCAACAACTGAACACTTTATCCACTTTATATATAATGTAGACATTAATTGAAATATAAATGAACTTTTATTTCTCTTTATATACACTCTATTAAGTTAAGACATCAATGAATGAATACATAAATTAATACTGAACATAATGACTTGATATAACTGGTGCTTAAGACCGACTGTTCATAACTGACTTCATGACTAGAAAATACATTTCTTATATAGGTTTGAAGTTGGGTTCAAAACCCATTCGGATGACAGCTTATTGCAGTCATCCTTACAAATAAATATAAACTTTAACTTTAAGCATGGTGTGACTCTAAAGGCATGTCACATTGATGTCGTGTAAGTGTTTTAATATTTTTATTAATGTTTTTGTCATTAAAATATTAATTGATAGTGAATTAGATTTATACAATCAAGATAAAATATACAATATATGTGAATTATTATTGATAAAAATTTTGGAATTTACTAAATTGTATAAATCGGAGTAAGTTTAAATTATTGATTAAAAAGTAAATATATCTTTAAAATTGACAAAGCAAAAATTTTAAAAACAGAGTAACTATTCGATTAATACCGAAACAAAATGACGAAATTTTAAACTCTTTAATGGATAACATTTATGATATACTGTATTTATTTCACCGGCATTACCAAGTCAAATTGTTGAATGTTATCCGATGTTAACTGATCTGAATATTTCGATTGTAATCTCAAATTGTATTGATTACATGGAAATGGTTATTTTGGCCAGAACTACTACCGGTGCTCTACCGATGTTTTCATACTTTCTATGCTTTCGACCAAACGTTTGAATTCATATAATTATTTCGATTTTTGTTTTATCTTTTATTTCATCATTACTACAGTCTTTGGCTTTTTATCAATTTATCGAATATTTTGTAAATTATTTTTATAATTATTTTATTTATTTATTTTCGAAATCATTCCAAAAATTCACATTAAAATCAAAGCAAAATTTAATTTTATATTTTTGGTTATGTTTTATTACAATACTGTCGATAGAGTTTACAAAATATTTATTGGATTATATGGTTAGACCTCTTCCGGTGTTTAAAATCGATTCATTGGAACAGTTGTCGAAACAAAGAGATATATAAATTATAACCAGATCTGATAGTCAACTTGTTAAATTTGCAGAAAATTGTGAATCAAATTTGGCTAAAAATATTTAAACACAATTAAAGATCTATTTTGAATACAATGACAAAGAATGTCAACAAAAATTAATATTAGGTTTAAGAGGCGGTTTTTTATTTGCGACTGACTAACAGTCAATCTGTTTTCTAAAAATTAAGTCATTATTAATTAAATAGTTATTTAATTAATTTTGTGTTCATTCAAAAGATTACTCGCGCGCGCGACTTGTCTGCAATCAATGATCGTCTCTTATTAGCCAAATCGATTGCTTAATTTATTTAAAACAAATTGATCATTCTAATCGACTTATTAATAAAAATAATTCTCTTATTCTTATTAAAATTTGCATAAAACATCACTGTCCTAATCACCTATATTCTATTTATAAAATAAAACAATTCTTAACAGACTTTTATATAAGAATGACTGATTTAATTAATTATAAAAAATTAACATGTAAAATTTAAAAAATAGATTTGTGTAAAATTATTTTATTCTTTTAAAAATATGATTTTGAAATTTTATTTGCAAACTAATCAATAAGACAGATTTAAACTAGGTACTCAAATTAATAGCAGTATGAATTTAAATAGGAAACAAAATTCATTATTTGGGCAAGTTGATTATAATTGTTTGCTTAAAAAATTTATATAAAAATTTAAGTTTTATATAAAACCATATAAAGTTTTTTTTTATTAAAGTTTTACTAACATTAACGTTAATTAAAAAATATTTATCCTGAAAATTATTTTAATAATATATTTTAAATATTTATAATTTTTGTTTTGTTTATTGATTGAAAAATTTTCAAATTATGTCATTATAAATATTAAATATTATAAAATTAATTATAAATAAATTATTAAAATTAATTTGTTCTTTCCAAGGTTATTTTATATTTAAATTTTAACAAAGAAATTAATTTTATAAAACAAAATTTAGTATACTTATAATTTACTAATTAAATTTATTTAACATTTAGCTTTTATTTAACATATAGTACTGTAAGAAAATAATTAATTTAATAAAATATTATTTACAATAAAATAAAAACAGTTTTTATTTTATAAATTAAAGTAAAATTTACTTTTGTGTTTGACATTTAATAAATAAATATTTAATATAATAACGATTAGAGTTGAACTTAAAAACTAATAATTTTAGTTTATATTAAGTAATTTTTTTTAATTACCTGTAGTATACTTAAAAATTAAATTTTTAAATCTATTACATAATTTATTTTTATTGTTTGGTTAACAATTTATTAACATCATAAAGTTAATAAATATTAAAATTTGTTTTTTTATCAATTAAGTTGCAATTAACAATATTATTTTAACTATAATATTATTTTCAAAATTCTAATTTTATAATAAACAAAATGAATTCAAATTATTGTATTCGATATAGTGAGGGACAAAGTTTAAAATTTTCTGATAATATCATTGATAATAGAAGTATTGAAATCTTTCCTAGTTCGGTTTATCCATATATTGATGTAATGTAAGTATTTGTATATTTAAATTAGTTAAAATATATAAAAAATATAAAAAATATTAAGATGTTATTTGAATGAAATTTATTTGCAAAAACGACATTTTTACTCGTTTTATAAGTACATGTACACATACCCTGAGGTATAAGTACATGAAACCCAAACTCACCTTATATGTACATGTACTAATATGTGAGGGAATTCGGTATTTGGTATTATATAAATAAATTAAATTATTAATTAATAGTGTGCGAGAGTCAAATAATCACAACAATATTTACTATATATGTGGATTATTATTGTTTTTAATTATTGAGTTTGCTAAACTTTATAAATCTCAGTAAGTTTAATTTGCTAACTATTTAAATTAATTAAAATAAATTGTCAAAAATAAATAAATTTCTTTATAAAATAATAATTGCATACATACTGTAGAATAAAAATTCGGATAATATCGCAACAAAATACTGATATTACGAGTTCTCTACTCGAAAAACTTCCCGATATATTTGTGGGGCCAATATCAGCAAGTCAAGTTGTTCAATACTCCTCAATGTTAAACGACTTAGATCTTCCTGTTATAAACTCAAACTGTATTGATTACATGGAAATAGCTATTGTGGCCAAGACTACTACCGGTGCTCTACCTATCTTTTCATACTTTCTATGCTTTCGACCAAACGTTTGGTTTCTTATAATTATTTCGATTTCTGTTTTATCACTTATTTCATCATTACTACAGTTTTTGAATTTTTATCAATTTATCAAATATTTTGCGAATTATTTTTATAATTATTTAATTCTATTATTTACGAAATCATTTCAAAAATTTATATTAAAATCAAAGCAGAAATTAATTATATATTTTTGGTTGTTTTCTATTACAATAATTTCAATAGAGTTTACAAACTATTTATTGGATTATATGGTTAGACCTCTTCCGTTGTTTAAAATCGATTCATTGAAACAGTTGTCGAAACAAAGAAATATGAAAATTATCGCCAGATCTGACAGTTCTTTAGTAATGTTTTCCGAACAGTTTGACAATAATATTAAAACACAATTAGAGCCCTATTCTGAATACAATGATAAAGAATTTAAACAAAAATTATTATCGGGTCTAAGAGACGGTTCAAAAGCTTACGTAAACAGAAGACTAACAATAATTTTTCTTATAATTGAATTAATTCAATTGGAAAATATTAGCGTAAATAAGAAGAAATTAACCGAAATATTGCATATCTCTGAAGAAAGTATTGAAATTAATCCATATTTTCTGATTTGGAATAAGAAAACAAATAAACAAGCTTGGATTTTATTTAATCAAGTGTAAGTAAATTTTTTAAACTAAATTTAATTTTAATAATTGTTTTTAAATATTTTTTACTTTTAAATTAATCTATATAAATTTTTATAAATTTTATTTTGAATTAAGAATTGGATTATTACGCGAATCCGGTTTATACTCTCATTGGATGAAAGATATTCTCAATTATAATCGAAAAAGTATTGGAAAACTCATTCAGAAAACAGTTAATCCAATCGTTGAATACAATACACTATTAATGACTGATTTGTTTGATTTGTTTTACTTATTATGTTTTGGATTATTAATTGCTATTTTTATATTAATTATTGAATTATATCAATATTTGATTAAATTGGTTCAAGAACTTTTTAAATTAATATATATTTTAATTTTAATATTATTTAACTTGCTTATATTAATAATTAATTTTTTAATTAAATCTATAAAACAGTAATCTAAACATAAACTGTAATATATTATAACTTATTTATATCATAATTGATTATAGGATAAGAATTTTTATTTAGAGTATTTTCAAAACTAAATAAAAACTATTCAATTTAAATAATCAATAAAATATAAACAAGTTATATATATCCCTTTAATTAACTAAAATTGAAGATTACTTGATAAATAAGAAACATATTTATTGAACTTTATCCAATCAGGCCAAAATATTTAGAATTTAGAAATACTCTAACAAAATAAAAACGTAAAATATTAATTTGTTTATTTTTAACGAGTAAACAAAGCTAGACGAAAATTTTGATAGAATATGATTGCTATACGTTTAGTACTATTTAAGTTAGCTCTGACGTCAGCTTTAAAGCCTCCCGTGCTAAAAGTATAGCTAGCATATTCTATCAAAATTTTCGTTCAGCTTTATTTAAGTGCTGTAAACATTAAATATAAACAAAGTTGAATGCATCTCATAGTGCAATTGCAGATATATTGTTTTTGTATGCTTAGC
>JAQFXP010003910.1:0-11575 GCA_034693685.1 Belba bartosi | reverse complement strand
CCAGGTAGTTTCACCCAGGTAGTTTCACCCAGGTAGTTTCACCCAGGTAGTTTCACCCAGGTAGTTTCACCCAGGTATTTTCACCCAGGTAGTTTCACCCAGGTAGTTTCAGAATTTGTTCACAATTATGTAAAAGTGATTTGAAAACGAATTGCAATCAAATAATAGTTAAATCAAAATAATAAGCAAATTATAAATAAGAAAAAATAGTTTAATTCTATTTCAAATGTTTGAAAATTGAATTATTTATATTATTTATAATTAAATCCTAAATATTAGTGGAAATAAAACAAATGTCATTAAACACACAATGTATACGATATATTAGTTAATTAAATGACCAAGACAAAAACAACGTTATAATTTTTAAAACAAATTTTAAAAAATGATAAATATGCTTATACTTATTGATAGTAATATATCAACATTTGGTTTAATTTCAGAGACTCTTTTAGGATCTCTTAAGTGTTAGCAATCCCATCCCAAGAGACATAACAAGTTGAAAAGGTAAAGCTCCACTTGAAATAATTGCAAAACATCTAATTCATTAAAATAAACAAAAAATATGCATATAAATTATTCACTAAACAGATAATTGGGGAAAGGCTAATTGCAAAACATCTAAAATATTTTTTTTTAATTATTTATTCTCAACTCATTAAAAAGTACTGAAATATTTTTAAAATACGGATAGAAAATAAAAGCAATTATGATGTAGATAAAGAATAAATAATAGCAAAATAGTAATAAAAACATAATTAATATAAAATTCTACCATTAAAATAAAAAACACACTAAACATTATAATAATTCTTTGATTTACTTATTAAATAGTTATTGAATTCATCAATTTCGTCTGTAATTTAATTAAAACAATCAAATAAATATTATTTTAATAATTGCAAATTGTAATAATTGCATTATTAATAAGTTCATCTATTAGAAAGTAGATAAGAAAAATAACGTCTTACCATTTTATGCAATTTTAACTGTTCCGAAATTAACTGTTTAGGTTTTAGATTAGCAATTAGCTCATATGAAGTTAGAGATTCTGAAAATAGCTCAAGTGGAGCTAAACTGTTGAAAACCAATGATAAATTACAGTTTCAGTACTGCAAAATGCTATTAACTTAAACCGTTATCAAAACAATTGTATAAAAGACAGAACTCTTCAAATTTAAATTGAATTGCTATTTCCGACAACAAAATGCAGTACAAGTCGATCATTATATTTCAAATATTATATTTAAATAATTTGTTAGTTTTTGCAAACTTTCATCAAAACTATGGAATTAATCGAAATAATAATTTAATAAATTTGTCAAATTTTGAATCGCGGCAAAATCAACAAGTTAACTTTTTGGGAGATCACAACATATTTGACAACAGCTTCGCCACAGCTATGATCCGGTTGGTTTAATTATTTTAATTTTTTTAATTTTAAATTAATTCTAAAAAACAAAATTAATTATTTAACGCATCGCTAGTTTTATCGTTCCGTTCCCAATGCCAATAATCCCAAACCCCTACCGAGTCGTCAATCTAACGGCAGAACTCCCGCGAAGACACAGAAAGAAAAGAACTTTATTTTACGAAGACATGGAAGTGATAACTCATCTTCAGTTTGTATTTCCTTATTTATTTCCGGGCTCTTAGAATGTTTGGAATTTATTTTAAATTAATTTATTTATTAAAACATTAATATTTTTATTTGAAAATACTTTCAACAAACAAAAATTAAGATAAATATTATTTTAATTCTGTTTTGTTTTGTATCTTAATTTAATTAAATAAAATAAAACAAATTTTTATTTTTATTATTTAACGTAAAAAAATAAAAATAATTAAATTAAATATAATTTAAATTTTTTGTATCTTTATAAATAAATTCTTATATTGAAATAAAGCACAGATATAACCAAACAAATTAGTTATTTTTTAAATCAAATTTATTAAATCACTTTAAGCATGGCGTATTATAATTGCATTTTAAAACTGAATGAAATGATATTTACAAAAGAGATAAGCAAACTTTCCTATCATTAATTAATAATTAGATTTATTAGTCATGTTTTAAATATATTAAAGACTAGATTGATGAGAGATTTTAAAAAATTCTAGTCATCCCTCCTAGTTTTGCAGCTAATCTTAAAGTAAAAAATAAATTATTTTATGATTATTATTATAATTAAGTTATAGAAAAGTTAATTTGCAATTGAATTCACATAAAAAGATTTGTAGATAAAAGTGTTGGAAAAGTGCAGTGAACTCAAGGATATAAATCAAGGATTTGTTTGAAGAATAGAGAGCACTCATAGCTATTTAATTCTTTTATTCATGTTTTTCAAAATTATTTTATTTAAAAGTTAAGTCAATTTAATATTTAATTTGTTCAAAGTGTCTTTTAATGCTCTAATAAATCATATTTTATTATTATTTTAAACTTTTTTAAAATTTAATTTATAATAATTTAAAAAAGAATAATAAATTTAAATGCAGAATCATATATTAATTATTATTGGTAACTTAATTTTTTCAAAATTATTTTTTAAGTACTCCAAACAAACAAAAATATTAAAATAAAACAAATTTAAAATTTTTATACAATAAAACTCATTTAGACATATTATAACATCTATTTTTTAAAATCTATACAATAAATTTTATCTATTAGTACTAAAAAATTTGAGACTAAAATAAATCAATAGTACTTTTTAGTAGTGAAGGTCTTCCGGATTCTGGCCTCCGTTCCAGAATTAGACAATAATATTATTATTAAATTCAATAATATTAGACATGATTAATTTAAAAAATAATCGCCCTCTCGCCCCAAGTCAGAAATTTGTATTAAACTTTAATGCAAAAGATTTTTAAAAAATAAGCACTTAATAAAAAACTTAAATCTTTAATTTTAAATATTTTCAAATTTATTATAAACAAATAAAAATGTAAACGATTAAAATATAAATTTAATTAAAAATAATGCAATAATTATACGTTTACAATTTTAAAATACTTATTTATTCATTTTAAAAAGAATTTAATTTTTATAATTCATGAATCATTTGTCATTTTTAATAAATAAATAAGTAAATAGATTTTGTTTTAATTTATTTGCAAGTTTGGCAATATAAAAAATTAATTAAATTTAAATATTAATATTTAAAATAAAGAAATTTTGCTAAATTATTTACCTTCACCTTTTTTGCATTATCAAATAAATAAAACGTTCAAAAGTTACAAAATAAATCTTTATTGACTACAAAAATTCAATAGTATTTATATTTTATAAACAGTTTTGGCGAATACAATACATGACGCAAATTTTTATTAAAACAAATTTTGTTTTAATATTTCTTTTTGTTTATTTTACAATGCATAAAACTAACAATTTTGTTATTATTGACAATTTTGGTTTAGTATACTATTAAAAATGCTATTTTAAAAAATACCAATACAATTTTTGTATAAATTATATATAAAATAAAAGTGTAGTTAAAAAATAATATATTTTTACATCAACTTTTCACACACTTCTAGTTTGACATGTAATCTTATTAGCATTTGTCAGGTAATCTTATATAATTAAAATAATAAACATGTTGATCAGAACAAGCTTAAACAGAATTGTTAAGTGCAAGTGAAATTAAAATATCTTTAGTCGTTTTTTAATATAAAATTTTTGCTAATAAATAATAATAATATAATTTTCACTTGGTGAAATTAGAAAATACCAAAAATCTTGTTAAACTATAAAAAAATGTAGTTTTTCTTGTGTCTGTATATTTTATTTCTTGTGTCCATTATATCTTATTTGGTAATAATATTATTTTAAAATTTTAGATTGCTATTTAATTCATAATTTAAAAAAGCTTTTTTAAACTTGTGTTTATTTTAAAGCAAAAATTTTAAATTAAAAAATATATTAATTTTGATATTAATGTTTATAATTTTTTGTTGTAATTTTATAATTTATACAAAAACTTAAATTTAAATATTTTAAAGTTTAATAAAAATTTAATTACAAAATTTATAAATAAAATATACAAGTTAGTTTATTTATAATTTTGTTAAATTGCAAATTTTTAAAAATACTTTGTCGCTAAGTGTTAATGAACTTCATATGACAAAAAATATAAATTTTTATTTATAAATTGCTTTCATAAACAACAAAACTTTAAATAATTTAACTCGAAAATTGTTTTACTTTTACTTGGATTATTAGAATATATTGCAACTAAATTTAGTTAAATTTAAAGTTATAGTATAGTTTATAATAGAATAACTGCAAAAGAATGGTAAAAAGTAAATGAACAATTTAATAGAATAAATTAATAAAAATAAAACTAAATTTGTTAACTATTGTGGAATTGAAAATGTTTTGATTGAGTTCGAGGATTGGCTCGAAATAGTTGCAAAACAGTTTCCAAATATAAAATAGTATTCGAATCCAGTATTGAGGTGTATGTCAGCCAATCTGGTCGACAGAACCTGACCTCAAATACACGATTACGCGATTCTCTTGACTGATATTCGTGATTTGAAAAAGTTCTCTCATTTAAGTACTTCTTATTCAGTGAGCATTTACTCGAAATTATTAGTTAGAATGAGACGTATAATAGAGTTTCAAATTGTTTTATTTTGCTTTTTAATGATATTTGTTGTGTTAGTTCACTGTACAGACAAAAATGAAATCCAAAGTCGGGAAACGCAGACTACCAGTGCTAGCGATAGTCTCATCGTATCCTTAATCAACAATGTGATCAAACTAAAGGACAGCAACTTTTTTACTTGTAAGACAATTATCATCTTGTTTAATCTAAACTAATTTTACTTTTTATTTTATTAATTATATTTAATTGTTCAAATTATAATTTAATTAGCAAGTGACATATACTGTATATATAATTAGTTTAAAAGTTTAATAAATTAATTGATTTTATTATTAATAGTATTTAAATAAACTATGAAATAACTGTAAGAAACTATAATTTATTTTGAATGTATAGCAGGAATCGAATCATCGGTGCGATCGGTATTTAGTAAGCCGTTAACGTCAGCCGTTTATGCCCTCTCTGTGGTGGCCGGAGTGGTGGCAATGTTGGCATTTTATGAATCACCCGGTAATTGTAATCTCATTTTATTTGTTTATTTGAATTGATTCGATTATTCGGACACTTTTTAAAAATCATTGATAGCTTAAATTACACAATATTTGATTTGCAAACAATTAATAACAAAATTCATCTTAAAGTTTCTCCAATGCCTGTCCCGCCATTGCCTGATCCACCAGTCGGTCGATTCCCACCCGAGTACCCGATATGGCCGCCACCACAAAGAGATCAAATGCATACTTCGGACAAAAAAAGAGTTGGAATAATGAATTGGGGCGGAGGTGGGGCAGGGGGTGGAAACCCTGCATTTAACCCAAATGTGGGTTCTGCACACCATTCCCATTCGGGCCAATTTTTATTTCCACAAATGGGAACAAATCAGAAATATTCAGAAATGGATTCGACGGGTAATGCCGGTGCTTATCAACAACTGTTGAATTTGATTGAAAAGAGAAACTCAAAAATTGGTGGAAAACAGAACCGAATCAGTGCCGGCAATGGCAATGGCATTGGACTCCCAGTGCCAAACATCTCTCCTCAACTCTATTCGTCGTTTAGTGTAGAATCAGAGCCGAAGCCACAAAACGACTCAAACAAAATCCAAACCCTTTACTCAAAGTTCAATCCAAATGATAGACACGACTCGATTGAAATTATTAATAAATTCTATAATCAAAACAATCTAAACAACGCTTTCGACAAAATTAAGGAATTTAAAGGTTTGAAGAGAACATCGAATTCCGATCTATTGAAAGACAAACTAAACTATACTTTGATTGCTTCGACTGATCCAAATCCAAATCCAAATCCAAACCCTAACCGAAAATTAAATACAAAAGTTGGTGAAACATAAGCAGTCATTGATTTACAATTAATTGTTTTCAGTGCATTTTCATATTAATAATGTATTAATCATTTCTTTCATTTAAACATTAATTTATTTATTTCGAAATATCATTTAAAGTGGAATTCATTCAAATAATTTAATTGTAATTTTGAAATAGAATTTAATTAAATATTAACTTAACTTATAAATAAGCAAAACTGTACTTGCTTTGCAAGTTTTAAATGTAATCAATGTTCTAAGGAATGCATGATTTGTTGTGCAACTGATTAAAGTAAATAAATATTTTTAACCAAAATTTATAACAAAATATCGATATATAGTTATTTACATAATTAAAAATAATTGATTTGACATTTTTATTTAACTTTTTAACAAACATTTCCTTTTGTGTAATCTTAAGGAATATTAAAAAATTATAATTGATTTTTATTAATTTTATAATATATAGCAAAATTTACTTTAATTAAATTTATTTCTAGGTTTTTAAAAACAAAAAATTTCTATATTTATTGTAATGTATTGATTGGAATAAAATTATAATACGAAAAGAATTGAGAGAAAAGTTTTAATTATTATATTATATAATGTATTAAGAGAAGTGAGAATAGAATCTAAGATTAGATTCAAACGATAGTAAAGACAGTCGTAATGACAGTCTGATTGCAAACTATGCGGAAGGCGTGAAGTAATTGCGAGTAAACATGTTTTGCATGTATTCATGTATTGCAATTTGAAGCTCTATGTCGACGACCTGACTGACCCACAACAACAACATTCCTGCTTTCAAGGGCACCAATGCTTTTGAGTCAAGTTTGCAGACTATTAGACGCTTATTCACATCAGTCAGTCAATCAGTATCCGTGACATTTGAGTTACGACTTTAAGATTGTTTCGCATTATGACTGATGTGTAGAATAGGTGCAAAACACCAATTATTGTATCATATGATTCATTACTCTATAATATAGAGTCTATATTATTATATTGTTTTTAACTATAGACTAAAGTATTTACGGTACACTTAAATCATTGTTGTCTTATTTGGTTTTAAATTATCTTGTTTATCGATTGAATGCACGGAATCTAAATTACTTTAGTTTAAATCTAATAATAAAAATCGATCTTGTTAAATTTGATAAGTTTTATTATTTGTAAATAAAATGTATTGTAGCTAAACATAAATTTTAAAAGCTAGAGTTATTTTAATTGACATTTTTAAATTTATGTACAATAAATAAGTGAGAATTATCAAAAAACATTCTAGATAGTTGTAAAGAAAGATTGCAGTAAATTTTTGTTTATTAAATTTAGTAAAATACACAATATGTTTTAATTGTGTTTAAAATAGATTTTATACAGTTGTAAAATAAAATAATTAATTTAAAAATCTATTTTTGAGAATTTTGTATTGTATTTTAATTGTTATACTGTATTTTTTTCTGTTTTCATAAAATGCAGATTTCTGAAAAATTGAATAAATTTTACCCAAAGAAAAGAAAATTTAAATTTTAAAACGAGTAAAATATAAGTTGGAAAAAATATTAAAGTAATTAAACAACATAAATGTTATTTTTACAAAATTAGAATATTTTAATTGAATAAAAAATGTGCATGATAAAAATAAACAAAATATTTTAATTACATTTTTAAAAAAATGTATTTATAGTTTCCATTATTAAGCTAGTTAATATTAATAGTGACCGTAAGTAATAAAATTTATTTAAAAAAAGTATGTATTAAAATTTTTTATATAACAATAAACAAATTATTTATTAACCTGTAGTATTTGAGTGGTCAAATGTTTTTTGTATTGCCACTTGTTTGAATTTTAATTTTAAACTATAACATCTAAAACTTCTGGATGTTTTCAGTTAATCTTAGGTTCAAAATAATACAATACATACACCAGGCTACATTTTTAATTATAATAAAAGTTCATTCTTATTTTCAATTTTAAACGGAATTCTTAAAGTTCAATCTTAAATCTTGGACTTTAGGTATATATATATACAGTCAGTTTCAGAAATGTGTGATCAAAATCGAAGTAGTACAAAAATGCGCACTTTAGACCAACTCATTTTACGGCTGTGTAAATCCGCCATTAAAATTTAATTAACTAATGTTTTACAATTTAAAACGTAAAATTAATAATGTACATCTAATATTAACTAAGTAAATCAATAACGGCATGCTTTTTACGTGTTAAATTAATAAAAAATTAAAGCAATCATAATTTTATAATTTTAAAATTTAGCTAGTTGTAATTATTATGTTATAATAAACATAATTATATAATTTGTAAAATTATAAAATTATAATTGGTTTAATATTTTATTAATTTAACATGTAAAAAACATTTCTATATTGTTTTACTTACCATGAGTGGCCTTTACTTGTTCACGGCTTTAAAAAACTTGATTATTGTTTTTGGAACATTTGGAACAAATAAAAACTAACTATATTAGTTTTAGCCGCAACTGGGGGCGTTAGGGGGCTTTTTAGCTGTGTTGTTTAAGCATTGTAATATAAGATTTCTTTATAAATCACATTCAAAGTGTTTACCATTTAACTAAAAAAATTAAAATTTTCATTTGTTTGCCTTAAAATTATGTTTCTAGTTATTTTAAATAGTTTTTATTATGCCACTTAAATATAAAAATCAAAATCTTATTTTTATCAATATTAACTTTACATCCAAAAAAGCCCCTTACGCCCCCAGTTGCGGCTAAAATTAATATAGTTAGTTTTTATTTGTTCCAAATGTTCCAAAAACAATAAGCAAGTTTCTTAAAGCCGTGAACAAGTAAAGGCCACTCATAATTAGTTAATATTAGATGTACATTATTAATATTACGTTTTAAAATGTAAAACATCAGTTAATTAAATTTTAATGGCGGATTTACACTGCAGTAAAATGAGTTGGTCTGGAGTGCGCATTTTTGTACTACTTCGATTTTGATCACACATTTTTGAAACTGACTGTATATTTCTTAAGAAATTTATTAAAAACAAAAATTGTATATAAAAAACCATGTCAGTAGTTTGTCAAATAACAAGATAATTTAATGCCATTATAAACATAAACTAACATTATCATATGTAAAAATAATGGGCAAAAAATTTTCTTTTAAATTAAATATTTAAAAAATATGCACGTTGAAAAATACAACAGTTTCTTACAGTTTGTAAACTTTATAATATATTTTTGAAGAAATTTAATAATACAAATACTGTATTTAAAATAATTTTGAGTAAATTGTTGTTGTAATTATTAACATATCTGGGTAATTATAACTTTTAAATAGCTTTCATTTATTATTTTATAAAATTGTTGTTTTTGCAAAAATCAGCCTATTATTCCAAAATATTGCAAAGTATAATATCTCTTCAATAGCTTAAAGTTTAAGCATTCAAAACTGTAACTTATTCTCATAATTTTCAAATAAATCTGATACCATTCTGTAGCTAATTTATTACTCAATAGTTGACTCAATTTTTGTTTGTCTACAATTGGTATTAATCGAGTTATGGTTTAAAAACAAGGAATGTTACGCAAAAGGGTTTTTACATTCTATCTGAATCATGTTTGTGAGGTTTTGGTACTTCGGCACAAATTTGATGTTTTGAGTGTTTAGACATTGAGTGACATAATGTATTGTATTGGCATAATGTGCCGATGCCTTGTCCGGCCAAAACATTAAATTGTTATCTTTAAGATTATCCTTAATGAATGGAATTAGTCTTTGATTAAGACATTCATTTCAATCACCTTTTTGGTCAATCAAAAGCAGTCTCGCGGTTGAAAATGTCTACCCGAGTCTTGTCAAAAGAAGTATTCTTAGTGGCTGTAAGTGAATCAAATTATGTACCAATAGAGGCCCGTTAGTAGTTTACTGATTTGAATTATTTAATTATAAATATTATGTATTTGTCATTAAAACTTAAATTTTAAAAATGAAACTTAATTAAACCTAATTTAAATAATTTTTGGAAAATTTTATTTTACATCCCGTTATTCACAATATACAAATTTAATTGATTTTTATCATTTAAGATGTTTGAACTAGCTAATTTAATAACTAAATTTTAAATGCTTTAAATAATATCAAATACAATAAATATTAATACAATAATTAAATAGTTTTAATTGGCAAGAATTCAAGAAACAATAAACTTTAAAAATTTTTCAAACTTACAAGTTAGTATTATTTTAAATATTTTAAAATTAAATGAACCAACAAATGTTCCAAATAAATAAATGAAATAATAATTTAAATAAATTCAACATTTAATGAATTTCGTCTTCTGTCGCACGTTTTTGACTACTGTTGAGCAAATCGTTTAAATTCTGCGAACATCTGCTGTAAACCATATCGCAGTCATTGTTCTCAGAGCCTATGATTAAGAAAATTAATACAATTTTATACATTATTTAAATTTATAAATATTTACAGACCATAAACAGCTGCATCTGCGTATTGACCAAAAATTATTTTAGCCAGGGGAATTATTTCGTATTCCTCCAGATCTTTCTGCATTCTTGAAACAAAATTTCAAAATTAAAACTAAATTAAATTAAATCTTTGATTTTGAATAAAAGTACTTGATCAAATCAACAATTTGATTGCCAAAACTGTGATATTTTGGATTTAAAATCGAATCGTGCTTGTGCACTTCACAAACAGCTTTTAGCTGACACTCGGATTCCTTGATTTCATATCTTTGAAACGTGTCCTCAAGGTTTGCCAATACATCGAATAAATTTCGAGCATAAAGTAGTGCTCTTTGGCTTCGGTTAAACACATTATCTGAAGATCTTTTACTTCTTGCGCCACCGGTTCCAGCGCTCAGAGATGGGGCGATGACTGATGCGCCCAACTGTGCAATGGAGTAGTTTTTTAATATTGACAAAATATAAAACAAAAAGTTTTGAATTTTATAATTTAAACAGTTATTAAAATAAAATAGAAACTAAATCTTTAAATAATTATTAGTAATATATAGTCTTACAGCAACCAAACCAAGAAGTGGTATTCCAAGAAATGTAAGCATGGCCACATCAGTTACTATATCGAGCATGTCAAATATTTGCCGACTTAGAGATGAGCTGAACGGCCAAAGAGATAAATGTCTACCGAAGCGCTCGTATGGCGGCGATAGACCAATTGGTTTAATGCGATTACAACCAATCAAACAAAATGATGAAAACAATAAAATCCAAGTAATAGTTGACTTAAAATTAGACATTATTTGGAATTTAAGCTAAACTAAAAATGGATAAACATATTAACTACTTTTAAAATTTTTAAATTAAATTGCTAAATTTATGTTATTTTTATTTGATTATTAGACTTTACAAGCACAAAAGTATTTTGTATAACAAAATAATTTAAAGTTTTATTTGGTTTTTATTTAAAATTTTCAATGTAACATTTATTAAAACAAAAATTATTGGGATAAATTAAATTAAAAAAATAAAAATTAATGAATTAATTAAATTTTAAATGATTGCATGAAAACAGTTATTTATTTACATTATTACCCTAAAGTCCCGTAGATACCCCGCGGGTTATCTAAGAAAGTTAGAGGATTTTTAGCAGAATTATTACCTGCG